>JAJPUD010007037.1:0-116268 GCA_023553655.1 Myrmecobius fasciatus
AATTCTGATGGACATGGCTCTCTTCAACAATGAAATGTTTCAAACCACCTCCAATTGTTCACTGAAGAGAGCCATATACACCCAGAGAGAGGGATGCGAAATGTGGACCACAACATAACATTCTTATACTCCTTGATTGATGTTTGCTTACATTGTGTTTCCTTTATCTGATATATCGTTCGTGTAGATAAGATTTTTCTTGCACACCAATGATAAGTTTGGAAATATGTATACATATATTCGATTTGCCAATATTTTAACATAATTAACATGTAGTGGATATCCTGCCATCTAGGGGGAGGGGTGGGGAGTTGGGGGGAAAAATTTGTAACGGAAAACTATGTAAGGGTTATTGTTGAAGAATTACCCACACATATGTTATTCAAATAAAATAAAAATTAAAAATAAAAAAAAAAAAAAAAAAAAAAAAAAAAAAAAAAAAAAAAAAACAAAGAAAATACCCATACATATTTTATACAAATAAAAAGCCTTAATAAAAAAAAATTAATTAATGTTAATGGAATAAGTGGGAGCAGAGAGGTTAGAGGGAGAAGACAAGAGAGAGATCTTTGGAAGAAAGGTTAGATTAAGTAATAGGGAAGGTAGTATGAAGAAAAAAAAAACAGAGCTCCCTCAAAACAACATCAGATGAAGCCTCTAGACTGGTTTTGAAGTCAAAGAATCCACAATATCTGAAGTACAACACTTTTCTAGAAGAAGATATCCTGGAAGAACTTCAAAACAGGTCTGTTTCAATTGGGCAGGGGGGTGGTCTGCTGAACCCAGACTGCAGCACAGGGAGACCAGGCAGGGAGCTGGAGCACAGAACTGGAGAAGGAGTTGTAGCATTGTGGCTTCCACACACCTGGGAATCTTGTGTAGGCCTCTTGGGCCAATCTGTCCTGATTGTAAGCAGGTGGTTTGGCAGATTTGCCTTTTGTAGGGGGTAGATTGTGAACCACTGAACCCCTGAAGAGTGCTGGACCTAGCTGCCATTACACAACACCCCAAAACAATCAATCAATCACCCGAACTGCCCTGCACCTGAAATAACTCCATCAGCAGAACTGCCCCAGGACAAATTAAAGCAGCTGTACCTCTTTTGCCTTGAACAGACCTCACACCTTTGAAAAAATGAATAAAAAACAAAAGGAACTTTCACCATAGACAGCTTTTATGGAGAGAGGGAAGAAAAGATCTCAAATCCTGAGGTCCCTAAAGATAAAGGAACTCCAGAAAAAGCCCCAAAGAGAGACATAAGCTAAACTCCAGGTCACAAGGCTTCCTTTGAAGATTGCATAAAGGCTCTTAAAAGAGAGTTAGAAAAAATATGGGGAAACAAAATGAGATCATTGCAAAAAAATGGGAAAATGGAAAAAGAATGCAATGAACAAAAACATGTATTTGGGAAATTGCAAAACGAGCTAAAACAGTAACTGAAGAAAATAAGACATTAAAAATTAGAATCAAACAAGTGGAAGTGAATGACTCAAAAAGATTTCAAGAATCAGTCAAGCAAAAACAAAAAATGAAAAGAGAGAAGAAAATATGAAATATCTCCTAGGAAAAATAACTAACCTGGAAAATAGATCTAGGAGAAACAATCTAAGGATTATAGGACTTCCTGAAAGCCATGGTGAAAAAAAGAACTTAGACATCATCTTACAGGAAATCATAAAAGAAAACTGCCCTGATATTTTAGAATCAGAAGGAAAAACTAATATTGAAATAATCCACTGATCACCTCCTGAAAGAAACACCAAAATTAAATCCCCAAGGAATATTGTGGCTAAATTTCAAAACTATCATACCAAGGAAAAGATATTGCAAGCAGCCAGAAAGAAACAATTTAAATACTGAGGAGCCACAATTAGGATCACCCAGGACCTAGTAGCTTCCACCTTAAAGAATTGTAGGGCCTGGAATCTGATATTCCAAAAAGCAAAGGAACTGGGATTATAGCCAAGAATAAGCTATCCAGCTAAAATGAGCATTTTATCTTTCAGGAGAGAAGATGGATATTCAATGATATAGGTGAATTTTACCTATTTCTAATGAAAAGATCAGAACTGAACAAAAAATTTGATCTCCAAGCACAGAACTCAAAAGAAACATAAAATGGTAAAAAGAAAAAAAAAACTCTTGAGAACTATATTTGTGTTATGGATATACTTAGAGAATGAGGGTTGATTTTATTATGATATTATGATGTTTATTATGATATTATGAGAATATGAAAAAGAAATTAGAGGTAGAAAAGGAATAACACTGGAAGAAGAGGAAAAAGAAGGTAAAATAAGGGAAATTACATCACATGTAGAGGCAAAGAAAACCTATTATGATTGAGGGAAAGAAGGGAGGGGAATAAGCATTGTGTTAATCTTAGTCTCATCAAATTTGGCTCTGAGAGAATAATAGACATATTACAAAGAAACCTGTCCCACTTTATAAGGAAATAGGAGGGAAAGGGAGGAAAGAAAGGAAAAGACTAATAGAAGGGAAAACAGAAGAATTAGGGGAAAGGTGTAAAAAAGGGGGTGGGGCTCTAAAGGGAAAGGATTGTTTGAGGGAGGTGGTTATCAAAAGCAAAATACTAGGGAGGAGGGAAAGGGGATAGGAAAGAGAAAAGCATAACCTAGGGTAAATAAGATGGCAGGAAATACCATTTTAATTGTGAATGTGAATGAAATGAACTCTCCCATAAAGCAAATGCAGATAGCAGACTGGATTAAAAACCGGAATTCAACAATGTGCTGTTTACAAGAAACACATTTAAAACATAATAATATATACAGAGTGACGGTAAAGGGCTAGAGCAGAATCTATTATGCTTCAGGTGAACCAAAAAAGAAAAAGAACAACAAGATGATTTCAGAGAGACCTGGAGAGACCTACATGAACTGATGCTAAGTGAAATGAGCTGAACCAGGAGATCATCATACATGACAACAACAAGACTATACAATGATCAATTCTGATGGACATGGCTCTCTTCAACAATGAGATGATTCAAACTAGTTCCAATTGTTCAGCAATCAAGATAGTCATATACATCCAAAGAGAGGCCTGTGGGAACTGAGTGTGGACCACAACATAGCATTTTAACACTTTCTGTGAATGTTTGCTTTCATTTTGTTTTCCTTCTTAGGCTGTTTTTTTTTTTTCTCTCTTACTAGATCTGATTTTTTCTTGTGCAGCAAGATAACTGTATAGATATGTATATGTATATTGGATTTGTCATATATTTTAACATATTTAACATGTATTAAACTACCTGTCATCAGGGGGTGGGGGGAAGAGGGGAAAAATTTGGAACAAAAAAAATTTTTGCAAAGGTCAATGTAGAAAAATTACTCATATGTTCTCTAAATAAAAAGCTTTAATAAAAAAAGTAAAGCAGAGCAGTCACAGGGATAAGAAATAAGAAATACATGAAAAAAAAATAATAATAATGATCAGAAGTAGAATTAGAGGGGGGGAAAGCAGGGATAGTAATCATAGATCTCGAAGTTAAAGCTAAAACAGATTTAATCAAAAAAGAAAAAAATAGGGAAACTATTATATGTCAGCCATATTAATCAATATTATTTTAGATTATTTAAAATAATAGGTATAAGGTTGGAATATTGTTATGGTATGGAAAATAATGAGTTGACAAATTTAAAAAAATATGGAAACACTTGGACTTATGTAGAAGAAAGATGTTATCTAACTTTAGAGAGAGAACAAACAAGCATAAAATTGCCTTACATGGATATCTATATCTATATCCATATCTATATAATGTGTGCAGAGAATATATATATGTGTGTATATATGTACATGTATACATATATGTATATATATATATATAAATATATCAACACTTAACTGTAGATTTCTTGGGGGAGATGGGAGAGGAGGAAAAGGAAAGAAAAACTAAAGCAAAAAGTTCACAGCCAAGAACAAAAAGAAACCTACAAGGAAGCAAAGAAAAGATGAATAGGTCTGCACACAATGTAAAATATTTGTTATATGGGCTTTTGTAAAATGGAAATTTATTGTTTCATATTTTGAATCCTCTCATGTTCTGGTATGCAATTATAATTTATTTTTCTCTTTCTATTTGTATTTGTTTTCAATAAATAAATGAACTTTATAAAAAAAGAAAAAAACAAATCAGCAGTACCTTCAGTTTTATTTTGAAGAAAATAATTTTGATGCAATCAATTTTCTTAGAGGAGAGTAACTTATGGAATATTTCCATTACATCAATGGAAAAAAGACAATTTTGAGTTTATTATATAATGTGGAAATAATTATCTCTTTGTAGAGCATGTCCTGTGGTACATGTTTTATTATAAACAACTTATTTGAAAAGTATTGTTTGAAATTGAGTTAAGTGTAATATCTTAAGTCCTTTGCTACAAATGAAGTTAACTTTGCAACTTTATGCAAATTCACTTGTGTATCATAAATCATCATCTTTTTTTTTTTTCCTGAGGCAATTGGGGTTAAGTGACTTGCCCAACCAGTAAGTGTTAAGTGTCTGAGGCTAGATTTGAACTCAGATCCTCCTGACTTCAGGGTTGATGCTCTATACACCACACCACCTAGCTTCCCCCACAAATCATCATCTTATAAAGTATTCTGTAGTCTACATTTTATGTAAGGATTAGATCCTTTTCTGCTTTTGCTCCTCCAAAGAAAAACATTGATTAACTTAATTAACTTGGAATTAATTTAAATTAAGTGGTATTTAGATTTGAAGTTCTAAAATTAGCAGTTAAAATAAAAACTTAAAGTAAATAACTAAGTAAAACTTTTGAGAAAACAACAAGATTAAAGATATATATGTTATTTGAAAGGATTTGAGTTCTACTTTCTATATTTTGAAATATTTGGTTTATATTCAAGTTTGTTTTTTTATTATTATTAAAGCTTTTTATTTCTATAACATGTATGGGTAGTTCCTCAGCATTGATCTTTACAAAGCTTTTCATTACAAATTTTACTCCCAGTCCCCTCCCCTCCCCTAGATGGCAGGAAATCCACTACATGTTAACAATTTTGAAATATTTGACAAGTTGTGCAAGAAAAATCCTATCTACAAGAAAAAAAAAAATCAGAGAAAGGAAACACAATGCAAGCAAACCTCAATAGAGAGCGTGAAAATGTTATGTTGTGGTCCACATTTCATATCCCTCTCTCTGGGTGTATATGGTTTTCTTTATTGAACAATTGGAACTGGTTTGAAACAGTTCTTTGTTGCAGAGAGCCATGTCCATCAGAATTGATCATCATGTAATTGTTGTTGCTGTGTATAATGATCTCCTGGTTATGCTCATTTCACTCAGCATCAGTTCATGTAAGTCTCTCCAGGCCTCTCTGAAATCATCCTGCTGGTCGTTTCTTACAGAGCAATAATATTCCATAACATTCTGTATTCAGGTTTCTTAAGTGTATCAATGTTAGCAGTAACTTTTTACTTTGTTGTTACAATGTTTATTATGTCAAGTAGAGCTTAGACAAAGAGGAAAACAGCATAGGGTATTTAGAACTTAAATTCTCTAAAGGTTCAGGTGAAGTATGGGCTCTTAATTTATTGTCTTCCTTGTAACTTTGTAATTAAGATCGCAATTATAAGGTTTGAGCTAGTTTTCACTACTTAATAGAGAAGTAAACTTTGACTTTAGTAGCATGTGGTCTGACTTCTGCCTCAAAAACCTGTGTAGCCAAAATCTTTTGATCCACCCCTTATCCCCATAGTAGGGGAGAAATGGGGAATTGTGCTAAAGATGATTGGTGGCTAAGCCAATGTTTTTCTCTTCTTCCGAATGTCAGCTCTCTGCCATGTCTCATTTGAATTTTGGGGAGGGGAACATCTCTCTCTTTGCTCCTCCCCAGAAGTATAGTGGCTATAAGCACAGGGCAAGGAGTGCATGTGCCTGCTTAAACAAGTTTCAAATCAAGAAACTCAAGTCCCTAACTGCCTCTTCTGCTTGGAGTTTCTTTTCCTGAGCACAGATGAATAGATAGCAGATTTAAGAGTTGGAAAAAGTCCTAGAATATGTGTCACCATACACACTCCATGAAATCATCACTGAAGTCCCCAGTTCAGCCTTGGTGACTATCTTATGGGTTCATCGAATTATTTAGAGATTTGGCTAATAGGAAGAAAGGAAGGAAAGAAGGAAGGAAGAAAGGAATGAAGGAAGAAGAAAGGAAGAAAGTGAGGGAGGGTGGAAAGGAGAAAGAAAAGAAAGAAAAGAATGGAAAAGAAAGAAAAAGTAGAGAGGAAAAGAGGGGGAAGGAAAAAGGAAGAAAGGCAAGAAGAAGGAGGAAAGAGAGGGAAGCAGGAAGGAAGAAAAAAGGGAGGGAGAAAGTAGGAAGTAAGGAGGAAGAAAAAGAGGGAGAACAGAAGAAAGAAAGAAGAGAGGAATGAAAAAAGCAATGAAAGGAGGAAGGAATATATATGTTTTTAAATATCAATAAAATATAATATTAATGAGAGGGAGTATCAAATAGTGAATAGTGTTTAGAATAAGGAAGACCTGAATTCAGGTTCCATCTCTCATCCATACTGGCTAAATGACCTTGAACAAGTCACTTCTCCTCTTAATGCTCTGGGTAGCTCTCTATGAAAATATGAATCTGCACCATAGAGCGACTTTCTCACTGAATTTCATAAAGTCATAAAATCGATATGCATTTAAAAAATCCTATCAAATCTTGCTATGAATGATTTTAAGGATAAACACTCAGGTCTTAAAAGATCAGATAACTAAAATATAATTTTAAACAAGTCTTTCATTACCTACTTTCCCAATCTTCCTAAAATACATTACATAATATCAATAAATTAATATTTATTAAATGCCTACAATATGTCAGGCCCTGTACTAAGCACTGGAAATACAAAGTGAGGTGAAAGATAGTTCATATCCTCAAGGAGGCTTGCAATCAAATGAGGGAGACAATATGCAAGCAATCATATTCAAAACAAGTAACATATAGGATTATATATTAGCAGAGGGAAGGCATTAGAATTAAGAGTAGTTGAAGAAGGCTCTCTGTAAAAGATGGGATTTTACTTGGAACTTATAAGAAAACAGAGAGGTCAGTAGACCGAGTTGAACCTTATATTCAAAGTTCTGTATTGTTGTTGTTGGTGGTGGTGGTGGTGGTGGTGTGAGTCAGATTCACTGATTTTGACTGGAATCCTTTGATAATTTAGATCTTTAATAGTTGTCCCAGATCACAAAATCATCACTTAGCAATTAGTCTGGTGATGGGCTAATCTCCAAACATGGTTGAGTTGGTAGCTTGAACAATAAAAATGGCTCATTTAATTAATGATATCATTTGTTGTAATAGAATTATCTTTTAGAAACTTCCCTCTCCTCTCTTTTCCAAAGAATATAAGCTAGGAATAGTTAGAAGCTGAGTGAAAAACAGAAGAGGCTAAGAAATGTGAAATCATAGTGCTCATTACTTGAATCTTAACATTTTGGAAGAACTTGCCAGAACTTAAAATAACATTATCATCAAGGATCAACAGTCAATTCTCCACCAAGATGAAGGATTGAGCAGAATTTTAATGGAGGTGAGAAGAAATCAAGTCTGTTAAAAGAAAAGCAAACTATGTATAATTGGGATTTACAATATGAAAATGTTCAATTTATTATAGTTCAATTTTTTAAAAAGAAAAAGTACCAAATCTAACAAAAGCTTATAGTCAAAAGATTTTTCCCAAACATTTTATGTCTGAAACCCAGAATTTATAGAAATCTAGAATGACTTTTGGCAAAGTCATTTCTATATTTAAAATACAAAAACAAAAAATATTTTTTTCATAGAGATCCCTGAAATTCAAATAGAAATTCAAAGGTGTTTTTAAACCAAATATATTTTTGCAAAATGAGATGTAGAATTAGGGCAATTGTTTTAATCAAGAAAAAAAATATCTCTTTTAAAATTATCTAGGTGTTTTAGATAAAAGTATTATCTTTGAATAATCACTTCAGTTCTCCAATTTTGCTGAAACTATATACCAAGCTCATATGCTTGAAATAGGAGCACTTAGAAAATCCTTCTTTTGAGACTAACAAAGAGGAAGTCAATACATAAAAATTAATACCATGAATATATGTTGTACTATAAATGGAAACTATTATTGTCCAGAACAAAAGACAAAATGACCTGCTGGAGTCTGAAGGTGCTTCTTTTAGAGGCTAATGACTTCTCTGGGCAAAATTATGAATGGGAATATATTTTCCATCTATTTCCAGATAAGTTTGGGGAAATAAAATGCTAGAATTAATTCTGGCTCTCTCTATTAGCTACATTCAATGAATAATTGAGCATTTTTTTTCTGTGCCAAGTCTGATTTTATATAAAATGTTGATTCATATGTTTATAGGCTAAAGCAATATATGTATTTATCTGTGTATGTGTATGAGTATGTGTATATTTGTATGCATATGTAGATATATCTATATCAATCTGTTTCTATGTTTGTCTTTGTCTGCCTATCTAATCTCTATCCTACATGTCTACACTGATGGATATTCATGAAGCTAAATGAGACACCTTTGGATAAGGAGCTGGCCTTGGCACCAGGAAGCCCTGGGTTTAACTTTTGCTTCTGCTTCTTACAAGCTATATGCTCACAACCATGGGCATGTTGTCCTATTGAATTTTCCAAGGTTGGAGAAAGGAGATTGAACATCACAAGTTCTCCTAAACTGATGTGACCACAAATCTACAACCTCCTCACCTCACCCTACCCATTCTACCAGCTCTCTTTTTTCCCTCATTTTATTAAAGCTTTTTATTTGCAAAACATATGTATGGGTAATTTTTCAACATTGATCCTTGCAAAGCTTTCTGTTACAAATTTTCCTCTCCTAGCCCCTACCCCTCCCCTAGATGGTAGGAAGTCTACTACATGTTAATTATGTTAAAATACTTGACAAATCAAATAGATGTATACATATTTTTACAGTTATCTTGCTGTGAAAGAAAAATCGGATCTACAAGAAAAAAAATCCAAGAAGTGAAACATAATGCAAGTAAACATCAATAGAGAGCGTGAAAATTTTATGTTGTGGTCCACATTCATATACCTCTCTCTGGATGTATATGGCTTTCTTCATCACTGAACAATTGGAACTGGTTTCAAACATTTCATGGTTGAAGAGAGCCACATCCTTCAGAATTGATCATCATACAGTCTTATTGTTGCTGTGTATAATGATCTCCTGGTTCTGCTCATTTCACTCAGCATCAGTTCATGTAAGTCTTTCCAGGCCTCTCTGAAATCATCCTGCTTATCGTTTCTTACAGATCAAAAATATTTCATGACATTCATATACCATAATTTATTCAGCCATTCTCCAATTGATGGGCATACATTCAGTTTCCAGTTTCTAGCCATTACAAAAAGGGCTGCAACAAACATTTTTGCACATTCTACCAACTCTCAAAGAAGGTAAATTCATTTGTTTTCAAAACATGCTTTTGAAAACGTCTTTCTGAAACCTAAGATAGATAGTACTTGATTCTTGCTCATGCATGGTCTAAAGTAAGCTCTTTCTTCCCATCTCCTCTCCATATTAATTTCTCTTTAAGGATACAGACTAAGGAAATGATAGATATTGAGTTAAATTTAATGACTTGAAGTTTTCACTTTTCTTACCTATTCCTGTTTTCTTAACAGCTTCCTCTTGCTTACAGATTTCCATATGGAAAAGAAGGGATTGAAATTTCTTTAAAGATAATTGTAACAGGTAGGATTGAACAATGAACATTTCTTAGTCGAAGAAGGAAAGGAAAAAGGTTGTTGATAGCCCATTTCCAATTTTCAATGAATTAAATTGTTTTCCATGCCTCAGCTCTGTAACCAATCATATTGATTTTGCTATTCATGATGTTGAGCTCATTTAACTAATCAAAATACTTTTTCGCTGACTACAAAGTCCTTTTCTTTGTTTTATATTTACCAAAATTACAAAAAAGAGTTGGCAGCATCATTTATGGTCTTAACTTTGGCAAGAAAGCTGAGTTTATATTTAGTGGTAAACAAACACTTTACCAATAAATTTATCATGGTCAGAAAGAACATTGTGCCTTAGTTTACCTTAATTTTAAATGTTACATTACTTTTTCAGTCTTCTTACACTTTAATACACCCAGTGACATTACCTTCTTTGCTGTTTCTTGTACAAGATACTCCATTTCTGTACTCTATGAATTCATTCCCCCAACTCTTTGTATAGTCACTAGCTATCCCCCATGCCTGGAATATTATTGCTCTTCATTTCCTTTCCTGCCTTATCTGGTTTCCCCCCTCAAGTATCAGCTAAAATTCCACATATAAGAAAACTTTCCCATTCCTTTATACCACTATTGCCTTTTCTCTGAGATTATGTCCAATTTACTCTATTTATATCTTTGTACAGAATTATTTGCATTTTGTGTCCCTCATGTAATTGTAAATTCCTTGAGGGAATGGACCTTCCTTTGTAGTACTTTTCCCCTCCTCCTTTGGTCAGCAAACCAGATATCTTTGAAGAATAACTTGTTAGTATAAAGATACTGGACCAAACTCCCTGTATCCCTTGCATCCCCCAAGGATAGCAGAAATCATTAAGATAATATTAGAACAGTGATTAGGAAGAAAACTATATTTCTCATTACAGATCTGCTGAATTTCTGAACTAACTTCAGTAACAAAGAACTATGACTCAGGTAGTTACAGGATAAAATCAATTAGCTGTAAATAAGATTAATTAACATGATACAGAATCAGTCTGATTATTTCAGTAGGAAGGGATAGATTATGAAAAGTTTTTAAAAATGAGTTTTTTATCTTTGATTTTGTGGATGATAAAGATACACTGGAATTTGTCAAGTAAAAGGGGTGATATGGTCAGATGGATATTTTGGGGAAATCATTTTGGAAGCTGAGTGAAGGACACATTGTAGTGAGGAAAACATGAAGACCAACCAGAAGGCTACTGCAATAGACCAGGTATGCGGGGATGAGGGCCTAGACCAGGGAAGCAGCTGTCTGAAGAGAGAAAAGAGGACATATGTTAAGAGGTGCTATGAAAATAGAAATGACAAGACCTGGCAACAGATTATATATGTGAACTCCCTCTAACAATCTGAAATGAATGGTTGCAGTTTCCTAAAATGGTAATAATCTATGAGGGTGGAAACACCTGCAATGAATTTATAAAGCCAGTCAGGGCATGGAGGAAGATGGAGGCAGATTCAGAAAGTGTAGCTCATTTTGCTAGAAAGAAGTGTCAGCTACGGACACAAGAGAAAACAATGTCCTGGAATCTCAGCTGAGCAGAGCACCAAACAGCTATATCTAAACAGAAATTCCATGAAAACTCTACAAAGGAAGAAAACAACTTCCAAGGCCAGGAATCGAGAGCATATGTTTCTACCACTGACTACTACTATACATACTCTGAATATCATGTATATTTATGGGAGACTGTGCTCAGAATGTAAGGGGAGTAATTTTTACCAACATTATTAGACCATCATAGTAAATACCTTTTCTAAAATCTAATTGAAGCTATTAACTATTAATGGGGAGCATACCAGTAGGGGTTTAGGAATAACTACACCATAAAGGCAGCCTCTTAAATTTACCTTAAGAATCCTGGTTGGAAATAATAGCAATTACCCTAGGGATTTCAAGCCATATATATTAGTATATGAAGAGTGGCTTTAGCAAGGTTGCTACAAATAACAAACAGCAGAAGGATAGGGTCTAAGTATATGAGACTAGCAAGAAGAAATATGGTAACTTCATAAAACCATAAAAACCCAGAATCCTTCTCAAATGCAAATATAAAATGTGATAATGGTTAATCAAATAACCACCAAGTGACCACTATAGAGTTAGGCACAAAAAAGTACAAAACTCCTTATAAAACACACTACATAGTACCTGTTGCACTGTTGGCATGAAAATTTAACTCATGGTACAAGGTAGCAAATAGACACAGAAGCCAGCTTAGAGTTCAGGGAATGCAAGACCAAAAAATGAAAGGAGAAATAGACCTTTTCAATGAAAGAATGGAATTATAATTTGACATTTGAAATGCTAGGTTTTCTACAAGATTATTTTCAAGTTATGGTTTTTAAAAGCTTTGAAATGTATGGGACATATTCACGTCATCTTTGGAGTCTTGTTCTCTTCTTATTTTAAATAAATGAGTCACAGTCAGAAATTGACAAAGAATCTAAAAGAAGCAAAAAATAAATACCAAATTCATCAGTGACTTTTTTCTTTTATTAATCTAATACAAGTATTTAAAGTAAAGCCCAATTATTTTTATTACTTACTGTCCAAAGAAAAATATTTTTTGCAAGATCACATTAGGGAAAAAAAAGGGAAAAGAATAGCTGATGTTATAATGGGAAAATTAGAATCCTAGGCTTAAAAAACCTTCAGAAGAATATCACCTGGAGTTTTTTTAGAAGCAAAAAGATACCTTTTGTTTTCCTTTATGGAAGCAAAGTCAGTCTGTGTACATTCATTCTGCTCCCAACTGCCAGCCATTTCTGTGTATGTCTTTCAGAGTAAGCATAGTAAAGTGTCCCTAGTCAGCTGCTCCATACTAGACAATCAAAACTTCTTGAGTAATTTTCTCCATTTAATGGTGCAGCACAAGCAAAGAATCTAGGTCATGGTTAGAAGAGTTTTCTGCACTCTGTATATCAAGACTTCAAAAATCTTATGACTTAGGATTTTCGATTTAGATCTGGAAGGGGCTTTAGAGGTCAAGTCCAATCCTCTTATTATAAAGATGATAATATTTAGAAAGATGTAGTAAACTGCCTAGGGTTTTGTAGGTGGAGAGTTTCTGAAGCAAGGTTCAAAAACAGGTTTTTCTGACTTTCCAACAATCTATCTACTATTACCCTTTGCTAATTAATGAGCTGGTTTTGTCCTGCATTGATTAGAAATTGAGACTTTGAATTCAGCTATTTAAATTCAAATTTCAGTGGAAACTGAAAAGTTTTTATAGGAATTGTAGTGTAGAGTATAGAAAGGCAACCAGAGGAACCAATGGAAGTGCAATGAGTTTGATTTTGTGTTAAGTCCTCTAAACTATAATAAGTCATAGTTTCCCTCTCTGTAAAATGTTCATTAATATTTTATCATTACTATTAATAGCTATTTTTTGTATAGCAATTACTATGTGCTAGGCACTGTGCTAAGCACTTTGCAATTATTTCATTTGATTTTCACAGCAACCCTGAAAATTAGATGACATGATTATTTCCACTTTATAGATGGGAAAACTGAAGCTAACAGAAGTTAAGTGACTTGCCCAGCTAATAAGGATCTGAGACTAGATGTAAATACAAATTTTCCTGACTGTAGACCTAGCTTTCTATCTATTGCAACAACACTCAAAGCCTCTGCCTCATAAGACTGATCCAAGGATAAAGTGATCTAAAGCATGAGAAGTTTACTATAAAGTATTACTATAAAACTAAATTAACATTATTTTTCACTTCAAAAGATCCACAATTTCAGTGGTGTATATATACTACCTTCATCAGATTGTAATCCTTTTCCTACTTTAGTAATAGTAGTAACTAGTATTTCTATAATTTTTTTTTGTTTTTTTGCTGAGGCAATTGAGGTTAAGTGACTTGCCCAGGGTCACACAGCTAGGGAATGTTAAGAGTCTGAGACCAGATTTGAACTCAGGTCCTACTGACTTCAGGGCTGGTACTCTACTGCACCACCTAGCTGCTCCTATATAATGTTTTAAGATTTGTACCACATTTCACATTCATTATCTCATTTGAAGATCATAATCATCCTGTGAGGTAAGTGCTATTATCACCCCTATTTTACAAATGAGAAAACTAAAGTACAGAAAGGGTAAGTGATGTGCTCATATTTATATAGCTGATAAGTATTTAAGTAAGATTTTGAACTCAGTTCTTCTCAACCACAAGTCCCACAAATACACTTTAATGTGGCAACCACTTCCTGGTAATGAGTCTCTCCAAATTTAGCCAGATTGGGTGGGAATTTCAGACAACTTACTCAGTGTCTCTTAGTGCACTGCAGAACTCAACAGGAATCAATGTCTTGGCAATAGACATTCAGGCTCACTTCCAAACAAGATGAAATTTTAGCATAAGACTATTATAGTAAGAGATTATTGTTTTTATCCACTAAAAAACAGACAATGATATTTGGGTACTTTTCAATCATTTAATAGCATTTGTTTTAAAAATTAACGTTTTAAGCAAGCTTATTCATTTTGGATTAAGTGCTAATGACAATATTTTTCAAGCATCTGCATTTAACATTTCTTTCTCAGTTAACAGAATTGTGAAACAAATTTTTATGGTTTAAGTTACTCCAGGTCTTTGAATTGGATACTTAAATAAATTCTATTAACCTTTTAAAATCAATATTCAGTACATCAAAGCAATACTTTATGAATAGTTCAGTGGTGGCTTGCATATAGTCAGTAGAGTTACCAAACTTATAATTATGACTAGAGAGGCAGTATATTTCACTAGAATGAGCACTGGATTTGGAGTCAAAGTTTCCTCATCTGTAAAATGGAATTTGAAGCAGATAAATGGTGCAGTGGATAGGATTCTGGGCATAGAGTCAGTAAGAGTCATTTTCTGGGTTCAACTCCAGCCTCAGATACTTACCAGTTATACGACCCTGGACAAGTTACTTAACTTGTTTTTCTTAAGTTTGCTCATCTGGAGAAGAAAATGGCAAACCACTCCAATATCTCTTCCAAGAAAATCTCAAATGGGGTCACAAAGAATCAGACAAGACCAAAAATTAACTGAAGGGCGGTAAAAAATGGGACTAATAATACCTATTTCCCAAGGATCCAATATAAAGTGTTTTGTAAACCTTAAAGCATTATATGTTAACTATATTATTCAGAGCAGATTTGGGAGAACTTTGGGGGAGGAGAAGAAGAAGATACATATTAATGCCTTGAGGCAGCAAGGTAATTACTATTATTACTATAAAGAATATTAATAAGAAACAACTAGCATTTACATATTGATTTGTTTGCAAAGAGCTTTTCAAATGTTTTATGGTGTATAGTAGATGTTTAATAAATGTTGAGTGATAGATTGAACAATAACAATAATGATAGCAACAAATTTATAGAGAATTTTAATCTCACTTGATGAGAATCAAACCAAATTTGATTCTCTCAATAATTCTGGGAGGTATTACAGCTGAGAAAACTGAGCTAGACAGGGGGTAAGTGACTTGCTCAGAATCATTCAGCTGGTTAATATCTGAAGCAGAATTTGAATGCAGTCTCCCTAATTCTTGATGCACCACTCTATCCAATGTTGCCAATGGTACAGAGAAATAGCACTGGCTTGGTGGTCATAGATCCTGGATGAAATCAATAATCTCTGATATCTGCTATCTATAAATTACGAGTATTCAGTCTTTGCACCTACTTAGAAAGGTTAGACATATGTCAAAAAGCCATCGGATCACTGATTTAGAATGGACATAGATCTTAGAAAGCATACCCTCATTTTAAAGATGAAAAAAATAAAGACTCTGGACTTCAGGTGTCAAGACAGCAGAATGAGGAAGGAATGCTCTGAAGTTCTCCCAAATTACCTTCCAAAAAACTTAGAAAACCACCTTGGAATTGATCCAGAAGCAGGGAAGTATCTTACCAGTCTGCCAGGAAAGATCTATGTCACTGCAGTGGGAAGATAGCAAGGTCCAAGAGCAACAGTAGCAGCCAGTCTCACAACAGATCTATAGTAGGGCCCCAAGCCTGGGGTAACCCCCTCCCCCAGTAAGGTCCCCTCCCTTCCACAAACCAGTAGCCCCCTAGGAAAGTGAGCAGTCTGTGCAGCTCAGGAAGGCCTCCCCCTCTTTCCCCCCAGTATAGGCCACCAGCTAGGCCATTGCTGACCAGTGGTGAGGCCCTTCCCCAGGGATCTGCCAGCAGGGGGACCCTGTTCTTAACAACAAAATTACTCCTCCTGGGCCTTGTTTCCATAGCAACCCAGGAACAGGACCCCACCCCTAGGACAGATCAACAATAAGATTCATTGTCCAGGGACAGTAACCATAAAGACTGTTACTTTAGCAACCTAATAGTAAGGCTCCACCCTTGGGAAAGGCCAGCAGCTAATCCCCCATTCTTAGGGGAAGCCATAGGGAGCTTAGTACCATCCAGAAGGGAAGCCTACCCTCCAGAGAGAACTTTAAGTTCAGAAGCCCAGTGAAAGTTGGCATTAAGACCTAAAGCCCCAGCACAAAAAGCTTGGCTCAGTGCAGGACCAAAGCCTAACTGTCATATAAAAACACTAAATCACCAAAAAAAAAATAAATAAAAATAAAAATAAAAAGGCAGAAAAATGAGCAAAAAATAATAAAAAAGAAATTGATTATAGAAATTTATGATGTAACAGGAAAAAGATAAATGCATAAATTTAGAAAATGACAATAGTGTCAAAATGGCTACATGTGAAGCCTCAAAAAAAAAATCAATTTGGTCTTTGGTCTCAGACCCAAAAAAGAATTTCTGGAAGAACTTTAAAAGGATTTTACAGCACCAATTAGAGAAGTAGAAGAAAAGATGGACGAAAATGAGAGTAATGCAAAAGAATCATGAAAAATTAATCAGTAGCATAGAGAAAGATTATAAAAATTTACCAAGTAAAATAACTACAAAAATAGAATTGGTCAAATGGAAAAGGAAGTACAAAAATAATTCCTTAAAAATTAGAATTGAGCAAATGGAACATAACGACTCTATTAGACATCAAAATACAACAAAATAAAATTTTTGAAAGTTTAAAAAATGTGAAATTTCTCATTGAAAAAACAATTGACCTGGAGAATAGATCTAGGAAAGATAATATCAGATTTATTAAACTACCTGAAAGTCATGATTTTTAAAAAAGCCTGGACAACATCTTTCTTTCAAAAAATTATCAAAGAAAATTGTTCTGGTATTTTAGAACCAGAGGGCAAAATAGAAATTAGAAGAATACACTCATCATTCCCCAAAAAGATTCCAAAATATGAAAACTCCCAGCCAAATCATAGACAAATCCTAGAACTCACAGATGGAGGGAAAATTCCTGTAAGCAAAAAAGAATTCATTCAAATATAGTGGAGCAGCAATTAGAATTATATGGAATTTGACAGCTTCCACATTAAAGAATTGTAGAGCTTGGAGTATTATATATCAGAAGGCACAGTATTAGGTGGACAACTAAAAATCACCAATCTAGCAAAGTTAAATATAATCTTTTGGGGTAGGGGAGTGGGGGAGAGAAGGGGAGGAATGGATATTTAATGAAATAGAGGACTTTCAAGCAGTCCTAGTTTAAAGACCAGAACTGAATAAAAACATTTGACCTCTAAATACAAGACTATCAGGAAACAAAAAAGTAAAGAAAAAAGAAAAAAAAAGGCCTGGTACCATGTCATATATAAGGATTCCCACTGGACTATATTGACTTAGATGACCCAATGTTAACATTATTAACATATATTTCTTAATTATATTTTAGTGCAGTGACACTGGCCTCCTAAGTGTTCCACAAACAAGATACTCCATATCTTGAGGACCTGTCAACATTTTAGCATTCTCTCTGGCTGTCTTTGGTGCCTGGAAAGCCCTTTATCCTTTACTATAATTACTGGTCTTCCTGGATTCCTTTAATTCCCAACTAAAAACTTATCTTTTACAGGAAAACTTCCCCAACCCATCTCAATTTCAATGCCTTTTCTCTGTTAATTATCTCCTATTTATCTTGTATATAGTTTCCATGTTCTCATCCATTAATTGTAAGTTTCTTGAAGTCAGACTATCTTGCTTTTTTGTATACCCAGAATTTAGCACAATATTTGGCACATAGCAGGTATTTAGTAAATGTTGATCAATCGGTTCCTGCCTCACTTGGGAGCATTGTGAACCTCCTTCTAGTAGCAAAACTTGTATTTGACACCTTTGCTGTAAGCCATGTGGAATGTGTGTACAAGCAGGGGATTACTCTCTGGGATTGCCAGAAAATATTTTCCTCATTTTTGTATAGCTTTATAAATTGGGAGAATTGTGGAAGTCCCAGAGGGGAAGAGTTGGATTTTCAGAAAGAAATTATAGAGAGATCCTAAGTCTTTTCTTTGTATGGAAGAGCTTTCACAGAGAAGCATAAAAGGACATTAGAGATCCTGTTAAAATCTTAGGGCAGTTTCCTGTTTACAGCTTTCACTGAGGCCTTTCTATTCTTTGTAAAATAAAATCCATTCTATAGTTGATATCTCATCAACTTGAGTGTCTTTAGGGGAGCTGAGGGCAGGTATCACTTTTGAGGAAGTTCTATATGCATTTTCAGTTGTTTTCTGGATGGGCACCAAATAAGTCAGATACTGAAGTTTCTAGACTTTCCCTAGGTGGGAGCAAAACAAGTCAGATTTTGTGAAGGACTTTCCAATCCATGCTAGAATCATGATATCAGAATGGATTCTTTTATACTATACTTTTAATGTCCCTCTCATCTAGATACAGAGATAGACAGAGGGAAGGCCAAAAGACAGACAGACAGACAGAGAGAGAGTAGTTTGAAGGAGGGAGAGGTGATATAAATGGGATGTTTTTATTTTCCTAAAATCATTTATTTGTCCAGATGTAGTCAGAATGACTCGACAGTGAAGTAGCAATACTAGTATAGCCTTTTACACTCATCATCTGACACTTTCTGAGCCAGTTCTCAATCTTGAAAATTCACCTGCTGTCCCCCAATTTCCATAGTTCTATTATTACATTCCCAACACATGAATAAGTAATTAAATTAGAAGAAAAGTTTGTTTCTAGGCTTGAAGTTTTCATCAACCATATTGCAATGGTTCTTTCTTGGAATTTTTCTGAAGTGCTATCTTCCACTCTTTAAATTTTAAACTATGTTTTCCCCAGGGAAAAATAACAAACATTTGTATAGAACTTTAAAAATTTCAAGCACTTTCTAGGTCTCATTTGAACTTCATAACAATCCCAGTTGGGAGAGGGAAGTAAGACACTTTACAAGTATAAGTATTTTCATTTTATAGATGAGGATAAAGAGTGTCAAGAAAATTTAAGAGACTTACCGATTGACATATAGTTAATAAAAAGTAGGTGACATCTCTAGTTGCAGGTTCAGCATTCTAGCTACTACATCAGGTTGTATCAATATGATTGAGTAAACCAACTTCCTAGCTCTGGGGTTTTACAAGCTTTGGGTCATCAAAATAAAATTTGAATTTATCATTAAAAAAAGTTAGGACAGTATTCTAAGATCACAAAAATTGATAGAATTTTTTGGTTAGAATTTTATCATAGAGCAACTAGGTGGCACAGTGGATAGAGCACCAAGGCTGGAACCTGGAAGCTTGGAACATTTGAAATCACAGTGTAAGTGTTTAAATCTTAGGTACTTCAGAAACCATTCCATATAACTTTCCTCATTTTATTGAAGAGTCAATCATGAATCAGAGGAGGTTAAAAGATATGCCTATACCTTTACATGTGTTTTCTTAATGGGGTGAGGGTGAGGATAAGGGAGAAAATCTAGAACTCTGAGACGCAGAAACTTGGGTGTAATGAAGATTAGCTGAGTAATTTCTAATCCATTTTTGCAATCTCTAGGGAAATTATGGACAGTGTGAGAGCAGAAGGTTTGGGAGCAAAATGATCATGTACCTATCTCCATCAGGAGTCAGCCAATTTAGCTCTTGGGCTTGTCTGTACAGTGGTATGTTGTTCTCACAGGCATTTGGCATGAAATGAAAACCAAGAGGCTATTTGAATGCCGGTCTGTCTGAGGAACATAATTATATTAAACAGCATCTGGATTCTTTGACTTTTTATTTCCTGTGTTGGTAAGCTTTGCAATCCTTAACTTTGCCCTTGTCTATATTTATCATTCTCTCAACCTCCCTCAAAATTTCAAAAGGAGAACGTGTTCTCCTTTTAATCCAACTCTTCTTAAGACTGGATTAGAAACAAAAAGCTTTTTGTGACTTCATTCTTTTTTATATAGTTTTAAAAATTCTTCCAAATACATGCAAAGATTTTCATCATTAACTTTTGCAAAATCTTGTGTTCTAAATTTTTCTCCTATCCTTTCCCCTTGGCCCCAGACAGCAAGCAATCCAATATAGGTTAAACAAGAGCAATTCTTCTAAACATATTATTATTCATATGACTTCATTCTAAATAAAAATTTAACAATTGTTTCTAGGTGCTGCCTTTCTGTAGGGAGTCTTCTCAGTGTAAGGGATGCAATGAAATTTGTTAGTTGAGAGTTAGAGTCAAAGGATTGAAGTTTGAATATTGACTTTGCTACATAATACATCTATGACTTTGGGCAAATGACTTTCTAGGTATTGTGTGGGATAGGTGCTAGACCCCCTTATGCAAATTAGATAATCAGAGACATCTTCACATACCAAGAGAAAGCATTTTTTTTAATTTAGTCCCTGCAGGGAGAGACCCAACACCCCTGGGAAGCATTTCAGCTCCCAACATGTGATCAACCTAACAAGCTGGTTACTTAGCAAAATAACTGATTACATAGCAAAAGACCCAAGCCTTTTCACTGGATAGACTAAAAGAAAGTAACCATCATTGGCCAATGGTTATGGATGTTATCTGCTTCCTGTGATTCATGTCACTTCCTGTCATTGATCTAGGGCCTTGGCCTTTAGAGACCTCTAGGCCTTGAGATCATGTGATTTCTGCAACCTGGGCCCAAGACCTGATCTTCTGGTTTTGCAGACTTTTGGGAATATGGATCATGGGATTTAGGCCTAAAGTCTAATCTACTCTATCACATAGACTTTTTTGAGAAAGCTTCATCTAGTCCTGTTCAGTATCAAACATTTTTTTTTTCGTTTATAAAATGAGAAAAGTCAAAGGCTAGGAGTGAAGAGTCTTCCAAGAAAGAACAGGAAACTATTAACAACTATATGAAGGAATGCTTAAAAACAAGAGAAATTTAAAGCCAAATTAAAGGTTTGACTTCAATTGTTATTCAAATGTTGGCTAATATGACAGAAAATGGCAACAATCAATGTTAAAGAAGTTAATCTCTACAATACATTGTTGTAAAAGTTGTTAATCTAGTAATTATTTTGGAAATAATTTTGGAATTATGCAGATAAAGTGACTACTTTTAAGTTTTTTCCTCTAGGAGGCAATTGATAGGAAAAAAGTCTCCAAATATATGAAAATATAGCAACGTGTGTGTGTGTGTGTGTTGTATGTATGTGATAGTCAAGAATTGTAAATGAAGTTAATGTCCATGAATTGGGGAATAATTTAAAAATTATGGTACATAAATGTAATTAAATTTTACCAAAATGAAAAAATGATGAATATTATTAATATAGAGACAAGTAAGAGCAGCTAAATATTACGATGGATAAAGGACTGGGCCAGATGCCAAGAAGACTTGAGAGAGAGGATATCTCAAAAGAGAGGAGAAGGAAGAGGAGGAAAAAGAAGATGGAAAAAGAGGAGAGAAAAGGAGAGGAGATGGAAGAAGAAAAGAAGAGAAGTTAGGAAAGGAGAAGAGGTAGAGAAAGAAGGGAAGCAGAGGAGAGATTTGTTTTATAATGGATAGAACCTGGAAGACCTGAGTTCAAATTTGGCTTCAGACATTTTCTAGTTCAGTGATCCTGGGCAAGACACTTAATTCTGTTTGCCTCAGTTTCCTCATCTGTAAAATAACTTGGAAAAGGAAATAGCAATCTATTCTAGTATCTTTGCCAAGAAAATCTCAAATGACATTATGAAGAGTTGGATAGAACTGAAATAACTAAACGAAAAAAATATTTTTATCTGTGTAAGGAGCTTCTAATGAGTAACTTCTACCAATTCAGTAGCAGCAGCATCTAGTTTTAGACATTTATTTAAGACACTAAGAGGTTAATAATTTTCCCACAGTCATACAACCAGCATGTATCAGTTACATTTCAATGGAGTTATTTTTGACACTAACGCCTCTTTCTGTCTCCACTCACTTCTCCATCTTCCACCTCTTTCTCTGAGAACTCTATAATCAAATTAACACTACCATCTCTTGTAAAAGGAATGTCAGTTTGCTATCCCTGTTCAACTCACCATCTTTGAAACTTCAGAGGCCATTATCACACCCTTCCCTGGCCACCATATTGAATTGCCCATTAGAATTTTGACTCCTTGTCCTAAAAAGACACAGGAGGAGATACCTCTTTGTTCCTTTATAGAAGTGTAGAGTCCTTGGTTTTGAAACTTTGCTTATTTTCCAATTTTCTCAACATTTGTTTTTCCAGTAGTGAGTCCTTACTTTAGGAGATGCAGTCCTTGATTTAATCAAATAGTATGTTACTGAGTTGCATTGGTTCTATGTCTTCTATACCTAATATGTTCCTCTGATCAACTTTTCTATTTTCTTGCTATTGTTCCATTGTTTTCAATCATGTCTAACTTTTTGAGACCTTATTTTGTTTGTTTGTATTTTTCTAGGCAAATATAGATAGTGGAGTAATTTGCCATTTCCTTCTCCAGCTGATTTTACATATGAGGAAGCTGGGACCAAAAGTTTAATGCCTTGCTCCGAGGTCAGATTTGAACTTAGGAAGATGAGTCCTCCTGACTCTATCCTGGTGTTCTATCCACTCTACAACCTGGCTGTCCTAAATAGTACAATTCAATGATCCCCCCCCCCCCCCTGCATAACTTGAGATCTGCTATTGCTATGCATGTTTCCTTATAATTTTTTTTTCATTATTTCCAGAAGAATCTTGATTTTTTTTTTGTTGCACTGAGTGAATTTTGTTATTATTTCTCATAGTTCTATAAAGCAACCTTTTGATGATTTGATTGGTATAGCACTGACATTTTCAGTTAATTTAGGTAACATTGTAATTATTACATTGGCTTGGCCTATTCATGAATAATTAATATTTGTCTGATTATTAAAGTATGTTTTTCCCCAATAAAGGGTACTTTGTAGTCAGGCTTATGTAATTCTTGTGTAGAAGGCAGATTCCCAAATTTTTTATACATTCTGGAATATTATTTTTTCTCTCTTCATTATAGTTTTTGTTGGCAACATACAGAAAGACTAATTGGCTTTGTAGATTTATTTTATATTTTGTTACTTTACTGAATTTATTGTTTCAATTAATATTTATTTAAATGAATTAAAATTTTATATGTAAACCTACATATAATCTGCAAAAATAAATAATTTTTCTCATTGTGCTTATTTTCTTAAATTATTTTTCTTGTATTATTGTGATAGCTGGTATTTCTACAACTATATCAAATAATAGTAGAAATAGGCAACTTTCAAGTATTTTTCTTTTTCTGTTGTCTTATTTTATATACTATTTGATTTCCCCAATTATATGTTAAAACATTTAAAAAAATATTTGTTGCTTTTAAAAAAACTTTTGAGTTTCAAATTCTAAAATTCTATCCCTTCCTCCCTCCCTCCCCTTTTGTCTCCCTAAGATGGTAAGCTATCTTATATAGCTTATACATACACAACAATGTAAAACATTTCCATATTAGTCATTTTGTATAAGAAAACTCTCTCTCACACACACATACTCACGCATGCATAACAAATGAAAGTGAAAAAAAGCATGTTTGAAATTCATATTCAGACAATATCATAAATGGTCAAAGGATATGAACAGGCATTTTCAGACAAAGAAATTGAAGCTACTTATAGTCATATGAAAAAATGTTCCAAAGCATTGTTTATCAGAAGAAATTAGGAAAAAAAACTATCAGATTGGCTAATATGACAAAAAGCAAAATGATAAATGTTGAATGGGATATAGGAAAAACTGGGACAATTCCACTGTTGGTGGAGTTGCAAACTGATCCAATCTTACTGCCAGGTCACTATCCCAAAGAGATCAAGTATTTTTCAATTATAGGTAATGCTATTGATATAATCATATATTTGGGGGGTTATTTTAGATAATAATATAATTTAGAAAAGTTATATTTTCCTAATATTAAACCAACTCTCTACTCATATATCTAGTCTAGTTATAGCATATAATCTCTTTAAATATGTTCTAGTTTCTTTGCTAATAATTTACTTAATATTTCACATGAGTGGTACTTCATTCCATTACTGTAACTCTATGAGAATCTTTACGATTCAATTATTTTTCTTGTGAATAAGATATTGTTGGATTTTGCTTTATAATCTATTTTGGTATCCTCTATCATAGGTGTATTTATGCCATTTATATTTACTGGCAAGATTGCTAATTGTATATTACCATAATAACTTCTTATAATTTTACTTCTTTTTTCTCCCAGCATCTTTCTTTACAAAGAAGGGATAAAGAAAGGGAAAGAATATGATTAGCTCTAATTACCTATCATTTAATTGGTCCATTCTTACTCTCCTTTCCTCTTTTTTTCATTGTCCAGATTTTTTTTCTTATCTTTTTTTTTAATTTATACTGTACTTTTTAAAAATCTAGCCTATAACTCTTTTCTGATTCTACTTCCTTTTTATGCTCCCCCTTTCCTGTTCCTGTTGAGTTTTTGACACCAAACTGTTTCTGTTTATTTGTGTGTGTGTGTGTGTGTGTGTGTATGTGTGCATGCACATGTGTGTTAATCCTCCTTTGCCCAGGTATTCTTCACCACCATTGTAGCTGATTATGGTCCTTACCCATTCCCTCAAGCATGACTTTTATCTCATTTTCCTAGTGTTCCTATGGGAATTTGAAGGATATTATCTTTTATTTCCACATTCTCCCATTAGGAATTAGTTTCATCCTTCTATATTTCCCTGACCAGCCTCAGTTATATGTTGGAGACCATACAAATCTCAGACTTTCTGCAAAGCATCTGGCTTGGATCCCCTGTAGATAAGTTGACTTTGTCTCTTACCATGGATCTTTAACAGGATAGGCTGTGTCTACCTAGACTCTGTCTCCTACTTCTAACAGGTAAGATGTGTTGACTTCCTTTGTGGATTCCTCTTCCAGACTCCGCTTTTCAGGTTATCTTTTTGTAAAGTTCTGATCTGGATGAAGAACTTATTTCTGTTTCTTTTTTTGTTTTCTTATAATTATTTTATCTGGGATCCTGTTCTGCTATTTGTTATTATTAACATGGGAGAGCTGGGCTCTCCTATGACCTTTTATATTATCATCTTATTGGAATAATATTTCACTGAAATTGAAGGACTTGTCCATGCCTTATGGGAAGTTTTATATACATATTTACAAAGATACACATATATGTATCTATGTACATATGTATTATATAACAGATATACATTCATCAACATATGTATAACAGTAGTGATAATAATAATGGTAACATTTAGATAGTAATTTAAGGTTTTCCAAGTACTTTAATGTATTAATTTATTTGATCCTACAACAACCCTGTGAGGGAAATGTTATCATGATCACTATTTTACAGATGAGGAAACTGAGATTGGGAGAAGCTAAACCACTTATCCAAGTCGTCCAGATTAATTAAGTATCAAAAGTAGGTTTTGAACAAAGTTACTCCTTACTTCAAGTCAAGCTGATCTATCCATTGTGCCCCCTAGCTTCCAAGAAACCAGTTTGGAATTGGAAATTTGAATATCTGTCAGGAGAGGAAAAAGATACAAAACTTGGGAAAAGAATATTACTGTAACAAATACTCACTGATATCAACAAATAATAAGAAGGAAAACTATCAGTAGAAGTAGGTGAGCTACTAGAATTAAAGACCTCCAGTTCCTGAGGGCTACCTATAGAACACCAAGGGGAGATTCAGGCAATAGTTAGTTTTATGGTAGACTTGGTAGTTAAAATGTATCTAGTCTACTATGGTGCAGTAGACCTGGTAGTGAAATCAAAGATTAGGAGACTAAAACCAGAGCATATGCTAAACACATATTGTGATAAAATTTTTGTGGTGATGGCATATCAGGTATATGGTTTAGTAGTAATTAATATAGTCTCTGATCACTGTTTTGTTAACAAGAGCTGTCTGATTTTCTTCCTTGTCTTTGGTTTTCCTCCCCCTTTTCTATATTATGTTTATTTCTGTGTTTTCAAAATTATGTCACCTCCAAAAGAGACCTATTCATTCCTAGACTTGGTCTAGTATGACTGTTTTTCCCATGATTATTTCTTCAATGCCATTCCTACTTTCTCATAAAATGAGATATTGTAATATGGGTAAGAATCCAAATACGGTATCTCCATTCTCTTTGCTGGCAAAAATTATGGATCTTTTTGATTTTTCTTCTTTGCTTACTTTTCCCAAATTGATTTTTTTCATTGTCCTGGGGATATTTTTGCTTAATTGTATCCCTTGAAAAGTTTCCTATATACTTTTCCCCTTCCCTTGTTTCTTATTGTCTTTTAAGGTAATACTTTTATAATCTTCTTGTGACAACTTACATTTAAAAAGAAATACTTGGAAATGTCAAGTGAGTAAAATCATTGATGAATAAATTCAAACAAAATTCAAGTGAAATATATTTTATTTAATTAGATTTAATAAACATACAAATATACATACTATATAAATGTGTGTAAATATACATAATTTTATATTTTTTTTAGTTTTAATTAATCTTTAACATAATCCAGTTAATCTGGAGCACATTTTTCCCTCTTAAATACAAATCATGCTTGCCAGGAAAATTTGTATGGGTCTACAAAACTTCAATCAAATGTTAGAAAGGATTAGGAAAGCCATAATTGAAAAAATGAGTTTAAGATTCTAATCCTATTATAATACACTTGTCTGAAATAAATTAAAACATCTAAGTAGATTGTTAAAAATGCTTAAGTTATGGTTTATTTTCTTCTAAGACCTGCAGATTAATAGCATAATACCTGCTTTTATGTTTTAAAAAATTTCCTTCTCAAGGTACCATTTCTACATATATATATATGTATATATATATATATGTATATATATATATATATAAATTGTTTTTGTAGAGTAATTGAAAGTTTAAAATTATTTTCTCTGCAATGATTCCATAGCAAAAATAATTCAAATACTATCTACATTTTACAGGTTAGGAAACATTTTGAGGGGTTGTAAGTGGTCCATCTTCACATAACTAATCAGCTAAAGGGATTTAAATTCAAACCTCAAACTACTGACTTTAAAGTCAACCAAACAATCTACACATACATTCAGGTACCTTTTTTGAGCACAGCTTGTTTTCAAAGATACAAATGAGAAGATTAATAAAATCTGGTAAACATTCTGTAGCATGTTGATTCTCTTCCACTTGACACAAGATGACATTATTTTGCTGAGTTTTCGGGATCATTATTCCATTCATTGGATACTCATTGAAAATGTGTTGTGTCTATGGGTTCAGCAATGATTTCTGTGTCTGCTATCACTCTTAAATTCTTAGGGGATAATCACTAGGTTGGTTTCTGAGATGATATTCACTTGTCCAACTTAACCAATTTATATGGACAGTTAATTAATTGCCCAACCACACTGACTGTTGATTCATAAGGAAAAATGACTAAGACATAAATGAGTTTCAACCTGTACTGTTGGATGGATTGCCCACAGTGACAAAAATGAAAAATCCTTGAATGGATTAAACATTATGTACCAGGTTGTATGAGTAATCCAGAGAAGGGTATGTCATGGCAATTAAAAAAATAATTTTATAATCTAATCATAAGGCATACATAAAGTATGAGATTTTCATAACATTCTAGTAATATGTTAACTTCTTGAGAGTGGGTACTGTTTTTCATCTTCCTGTTCCCATCAAGTAGCTTAGAATATGGTACATAGTAAGTACTTAATAAACTTTTGTTGAATCTGATTAGAAGGGCCACTTAGCCGATATAAGGAGAGTGCTATAGGATTTGAGAGGAAGAGAAGGAAATTCTTTCCAGTTGTTATAATCAGCGACAATTTCATAAAACAGGTAGATTGAGTTTGGACATTAAAGATCAATGGATAGCTGGCTACTACAGTAGATAGAATATTGGTCCTGAAGTCATAAATATCTAAGTTCAAATCCGGTCTGTATGATCCTAATCAAATCACTTAATCTCTAGCTGCTTTAATTTCTTTATTTGTAAAATGGGAGTAATAATCCTCCCTCCCTTCCAGGGTTGTTGAGAGGACAAGAAGTGACAATATTTGTAAACTGCTTAGCACATCTTTGAAGTGCTATATTAATTCTAGCTGCTCATAATAATCTAAGCTCTAGGTATGCAAAAACATAAATGGTCACTGAAAGAACTTACTTTCTATGGAGAAAGATAATATGCATAAGAATCATAAGAATAAATACAAGATAAATAGTTAAATAGAGTAAATAGAAAGAAGAGTACTAGAAATTGGGGGGAGGGAAATCAGAAAAGTCTTAGTATAAAAGGTAGAGCTTAAATTGAACCTGAAGGAATTAGAGGATTCTATGGGGCAGAATTGAAGAGGGGGGGCATTCTAGGAATGGGGATATACCAGTAGAAAGACTCAGAGATGAAGAGTTAGAATATTATTTCTAAAGAGCAAGACCAGATTGTCTAGATTTTAAATTTTTAAAAGAAAAGTAATATGTAATGAAACTGGAAGATAGGATCACAGGATTTTATAGATTTATGAGGTGGAAAATGGTCATAAGCCATTAAGTCAAAATACTCAAATTCATCAATAAAAAATATGAGACAAATGGAGTCAAAGATCACACAACAATGTGATGTCTGAAGCAGAGTTGAGCCATTTATAATGCATAGACCTAACTCAAGTCAGTATCCTGGTAGTTTTTGGTGGATATCATAATGAAATGAGACACCCATAGGTCATTTATCAGTTTAAAAAAGAGACATTTATTTAACTATAGCATAGAAATGATATTAAAAAGAGAGTAGAGCACTTAATTTGGATAGACCCCATCATCCAAGCATTGGAAATGGTCAGCTAATTAGGACAGTGTGTGGCAACCTTCATATTTCTGGTATATCTACTAAGTCTGAAAGTTCCCCTGTTCTTCCTTGTTGGTGAGCTTTTTAAAATGTCCTTAGGTGACCAGAAGCCATATTAATAAAAGCAAATGCTACAAGGAAGTTACCTGAAGAAACTTAGCTTGAGTTTTAGCACTCTTGAGCTAGATAAGTCCTACAGATAGCTTCTTGATTTTTCAAAAACAAAAACTTAGCCTACAACTAGTCTATGTGGATGAAGGAGGGGAAAATGTGGTAGATATCATATCTCATTTTTTTCAGTTCCAAATTATTTCCCTCCTTTGCCCCATTCAATGAGAAGGCAAGCAATTTTATGTAGGTTATACATGTGCAGTTATGTAAAAACATATTTCCATATTAAAGACACGGGTCAAATATAACAAAATAAAGCCAAATCCATAAAAATAAAGTTTTTTTGTTTTTTGTTTTTTTTTTAATAAAAATGTATACTTGGCTTTCCAATTGGATTTCATTTCTCTGGAGGTAGATAATATTTTTCATTACAAGTCCTTCAGAATTGTCTTAAATCATTGTGTTGCTAAGAATAATTGTTGTACACAGCTAATTATCACATAATATTGCTGTTACTGTGTATAATACTCTTCTAGTTTAACTAACTTCACTTTGTAGCAGTTTATGGAAGTCTTTTTAGATTTTTCTGAAAACATCCAACTCATCATTTTTATAGCGAAATAATATTCCACCTCAATCATATGTCATCACTTGGTCAACAATTCTTCAATTGACAGATATACTCTTAATTTCCAATTCTTTGCCACCACAAAAGAGCTGTTAGAAATATTTGTCTACATATAGGACCCTTTCAATTAAAAAATATTTTAGGATATAAATTTAGTAGTGGTGTTGCTGGGACAAAGGGTATGGACTTAAATCCACATACCTTTCTAGAATGTTTAAATCAGTTCACAACTCCATCAACAGTGAATTTGTATACCAATTTTCCTGCATTTCCTCCAACTTTTGTTATTTTTCTTTTCTGTCATATAGGTATAAGGTGATATTTCAGAATTATTTTGATTTATACTTCTTTAGTTCAATTCTCTAGTTTGGAGCATTTTAAAAACATGACTATCAATAACTTTGATTTCTTCATCTAAAAATTGCCTGTTCATCCCATTTATAAGTCAAGGAATTATTTGTATTCTTATATACTTGACTCATTTCTCCATATATTTGAGAAATGAGGCTTTTATCAAAGAACTTGCTATATAACATCTTGGTTGTATTCGTTTTGTTTGTACAGAAAAAAATTAAATCAGAATTATCCGTTTACATACTGTAAATGCTCCCTATCTCATTTGATTATAAATTCTTCTCTTATCCATGAATCTGACAAGTAAATTATTCTATACTCCCATAGTTCGCTAAATTGTGTACTCATTTTGTCTCTATATTGATATATGGTGTGATCTATTGATCTATAGCTAGTTTCTGCGAAACTGTTTTTCAATTTCCTCAATAGCATTTGTCAAATACTGAGTTTTTGTCCCAAAAGCTGGGGTGTTTTTATTTACAAATCATAAGATTACTATGGTATACACTTAACCTATTCCACTGATCCACCACTCTATTTCTTAGCCAGTACTAGATTGTTTTAATGATTACTGCTTTGCAATACAGTTTGAAATCTGGAATTGCTAAGTCTCCTTCCTTCACACTTTTTTTTTCCATATTGATTCCCTTCATATTCTTAAATTTTTCTTCTTCCAGATGAATTTTGTTAATATTTGTTCTTTATATTATTTGTTGCCATTTGATTGGTATGACACTGAATAAATTAATTTAGGTAGAATTATCATTTTATTATATTGTCTTGGCCTACCTGTGAAAATGAATGTTTTTCCAACTATTTAGATTTTATTTGTGTGAAAATTGGCAAAACATTTCCAAATTAGACTTGTAACGAAAGAAACAGAAAAATAAATGTGAAAAAAAAATGATGCTTCACTCTGCCCTCAGTCTTCATCAGGTTTTTCTCTGGAGGTGAGTGGCATTTTTCATCATGAGTTCTTTAGATTTGTATCATTGGATCAGAATAATTAAGTCTTTCACAGTTGATCATCATTACAATATTGCTGTTGCTATATACAATATTTTCCTGGTTCTGCTCACTTCACTTTGCATCAACTCATAGAAAGCTTTCCAAGTTTTTTTCTCAAACTGCAGATAATTTTTGCATTTAATATTAAAAGGATTAGTGAGACACTGTAATTTATCGAATAGGGGTATAACCTGTCAAGCCTGTTTTTAAGGAAAATCACTTTGTCTCTAGCAACTGGGATGGATTTAATGGAAAAGAAATTTGAATCAAGGGGACCAAGTAGAAGTCCATCAAAATAGGATAATTGAGAAGTGTTTAGGGTCAGATTTGGCAACAGTTTATGAAGGGAGATGAGAGATTGGAAAGCTATTGCAGAAATAGAATGGCAAGATTTGACAACTAATTGGTGGGTCAAGGGAGGTAGAATTAAGAGTTGATAATAATTTGAAAGTTTGAAACCTGAAAGATTAGTATTTCCAATTAAAATAGGGAAGTTTGGAGGAAGAGAAAGTGGTGGAGGGATCAGGAGGAGGAAAGGAGAGAAATGAGTTTTCTTTTGGACATAGTGAGTTTGGTGTGAGCATTTACATTTTAGAAATTAGCAAATTCTACTAATCAGGGTTTGATTTGTTGTTTCATTGATTGTCTAAACTTAAGAAAGTAATGGAAAAATGTTAATAATACGTATTAAACTTAAAAATGTGTCTGATCATGGCACAATGCATAAGTCCTGAAGTTAGGAGGACCTGAGTTCAAATTTAGCCTCAGACACTTAACACTTCCTAACTGGGTAACTCTGGGCAAGTAAGTTAAGCCCAATTGCCTCTCCCCCCCCAAAAAAAAAATCTCTTTGATGTACAATTCCCACTCCCTCTGGAGAACCTGTTATGAAACATTTCCTGGCACTCCATTCTCCAAGTAAAGTTAAGACAAGGCATTAAATACCACTGTTAAGATTTCATTCAAATTGAGCACTCTTTCTGCTGAGACATGCCATTACTTTAATTTGCTTAAATTTCAAAGTGAAAAACATAAACAGAGCCCTAAAATCTAAAGCCAAGCAAACTGAATGGCAATAAGAAATTGAAGATAAATGTGTTTAAGTGATTTACACAGTCTCTGAACCCAGTCTTTGACTCTACTGCTAAAAGAGTATTTTCTAGAGAACTCACATAAAGCAAGTGCTTACGTGGAGGTCAAAAGAATTGATACAAGGACATCTCAAGGTCTCTCTGAAGAATTTTAGTATGGACTGTGAGAAATGGGCGATGCTGGCATAGGATGGCCCAGCATGATATGCCAACATCAAAAAAGTTGCTGTGCTCTGAGAAAAAGAGAATTGCCAAAGCTCAAAGCAAATGAGTTATACAAAGCCAGAGCCACCTCCATTCCAAATATTCTAATGGATTAAACATATGTCTAGTCAACAAAGAATTCTTTCTAATGTGCATACATTTTAAAAATCAATTTATAAGGTTTGCTATCATTTTTTAATTTATTAAAGTTTGAAAAGTGCTTTATAAATGTGGTCTTATTTTATTCTTACCACCCTCAGAGATGGGTATTATTATTATTATCCCTATTTTACATATGAGGAAACTGAGTCAAAAAGAGATTAAGGGATTTTTTTAGGATTATAAAGCTAGTAAGTTTAAGAGTTGACTTTGAATACAGGACTCAAGATCAAATACTTTACCCACTGGGCCATATACAGCTGCTTCTAGAAGTATGCTCTGAGATGGTAAGGCTAAGATTATGTATCAAAGTTAATATCGAGGTTAAATTTGGGAGATAGTACAAAATTCTATTTTGATAATTTTTAGTAATGACATTTTTAATCATGCTTTTACATTCCCTATATTCTCAGAAACTATTTTTCTTCATTAATTGTTCCCACTGTATTTGGGCAAGCAGCAAAGCTATAATTTCTTCCATGTCAAAGACTCATTTTATATTCATTTAAAAATAAAGATTTGACAATACTCCAAATATGGATAGCAAAATGACTGCATTTTAAGATTTTTTTCCTGTACTTCCTTCCCCATTTACATTTAGGTTTCAACATATAAGTTTATACTTATTTAAGAAACTGGGCACATTCTCCTATGATTATTTCTAACTGACCCCAGCCACAATTTATATTCTACTGTGATCATTTCCTTGCCATCTGCCCTGCTCTCTCTCATATCTTTTCTCTATCACCTCCTTATCATTTTCTGTTGGGAACTGTAATTACATCAATACAGACTCTGATGTTGGGGAAAAAAAAACATGTTAATCAGTGTTCCTCTAGCTTTGCATACCATCCCAGGCAGGAACCTTAACCAAAGCAGTCTTCTATAGCCATTACCTTCCTACATATATTTATCTCCTTATACTAGAATTTTCACTTTGTTCATGGTAGGGTTTTTTATGTCCTTACATTAAATTCATTAAATAGCATAATAATATGGTTTTCTGTTCTACCAGTGACAGTTTGTATATCTGGTAGTAACTATAGCTAGTATTTCCATAGTACTTTATGATTTGCAAAATAACTAAATAAATAAATAATTTGCAAAGAGCTTTTCCTTAAAAATTTTTATTTTATTTAATTTTAAATTTATAGATAAAACAATAATTTCCATAACATAGTGTAATGAGAAAAAATGATTTCACATGGAAGTATAAAGCTATTATAACATAGGTATTTCTTTTAATTATTAATAAGGTTATCATGTAAATTTCTTTTTTTTTTCTTTTTTCTTCACTCCCTCTGCCCTAGAGATGGCTACCATTAGACACACAGAAACACATATATACATATACATATATATGTATAAATTTTATATAGAAAAAGAGAGAGAAAGATACATAAATACATATACACATGTAAAAATCATTCTATACAAACTTCTATTTTTCAGTTCTTTCTCTGGAAAGAGTGTCTTCCTTCATATATACTTTGTAATCAATTTGAATATTTGTAACATTCAGAATAATTTATTTACTCAAAGTTGTTCTTTAAACAATATAGCTGTTACTGTATACAAGCAGAGCTTTTCATAAACTATCTCTTTTTATTCTCAATGCCACTCCAGGAGGTAGGTGCTATTATCATTAACTGAAATTTAAAGGACTTGTGTTGGTTTCCACAATATGACAAAAGAGTTTAGTATTTATGACCCCAGGACTTACCACAATTTTTGCCATATATTAAGAGCTTACCAAATGTTTTGGTTATTTTTTTGTTTTTGTTTTTGTTTTTTATCATTCACTTCATTCAACAAAGATTAATCAAATGCTGTTTTGTATAGCCTATGAATTAAGAGTACAAAAAAGGATAAACACCATAATTCCTCCTCAGAAGAAGGTCACAGTCAGATCAAAACATGTGAAAGAAACATGTGAACAAAAAATATGAAAAAAAGAAAAATATGAAAAAATGGTTTGATTAGAATACACAGAAATGGTGAATCAAGTGGAATAAAGACATTTGGATGATGTAGTAAACAACAATGCTTGCCCTGGAGTCAGGAGAATCTGAATTCAAATTTGGCCTCAGTGTGATTCTGGGTAAGTCACTTAACCATTTTGCCTCAGTTTCCTCATCCGTACAAAGAGCTAGAGAAGGAAATGGCAAACCATTCCAGTATTTTACCAAGAAAACCCCAAAAGTGTGGGACAGCTAGATGGCTCAGTGGATAGAGAACTAGCCTCAAAGTGAATTCAAATCCAACTTCAGACACTAAATATTTCCTAGCTGTGTTCAGACACTTAATACTTCCTAGCTGTGTAACCCTGGGCAAGTCACTTAACCCCAATTGCCTCAGGAAAAAAAAAAGAAAAAACAAAAGGGGTCACTAAGAGTCAGATATTTCCGAACCAAAACAGCACAAAAAAGCTGTGAAAGCAGCTTAGAGACAGAACAGAACAGCTTAGAGATGTTTAAATGCCAGACTGGAGAAATTTGTATTTTATTTTCTAGATAATAATAATGCTTTGAAGGTTTTTGAGAAGGAGAATGGCATAGTCATACTATTAGGAAGATTAATTACAAGGTAGTATGAGAGATGGATTAGAGGGGGATGACATGGGAGGTAAGAATAGATATAACAGGTAATTATAATAGAATGAGAGAGAACCAATGAGTATCTGAACTAGTGAGGGCAGTTTGAGGGGAGAGGAGGGAACAGATGGAAATTAAATTGTTGTATCTTACCTGCGATAGGGCTGACTGATGCCAGTAATTGGACAGAAGGGCAATTCATACCTGGAGGGGGAAGGGACCAGATGATCATACAAGTATAATGCAAGGGTTTTCCATGAAAGTTTTTCTGTAAAGGCATCATGACATAATACATAAAGTACTAGATCTGGATATAGGAAGAAAAGGATTTGAATCATGCTGCTGATACTTATTCTCTCTGTCAATATGGACCACTCACTTTTTACCACATGGAGCCTCAGTTAATGGGATAAAAATGTTCCTAGTTCCTACCTAGCAGGTTTCTGTGAGGTGAGGCTGTGTGTATAGTGTTTTATAAGTCTCAAATATTTCTCACCTTCTTTCTGTCTTTATCTAGTCCAATCCAATAAACATTTATTGTGTCTACTATATGTCTACTAGTGAAACAATTAATAAAAAGGTAGGAAGTTAATTAATAAAAAGAAAGGAGTTTAAAGCGAATGGGAAACAGGCAACTCAGAGACAGAGAAAGGTGGGTGTAGGAAATCAGGGAGCACCTTGTTCCAGGGAGTTAAAATCAAGAAGAGAAGCAGATGCAGAGTGGAGTGAGCTACTTTGTGTCTTTCTGGTTCTGTCTTTCTTCATTAAGTGACTGACTGGCCCAGAATTTCATAGCCAATATCAGAAGCTAAAGCGAAAATATTCTAAGTTCTGCAACTAGCTCTTATCTATCCAAGAATGAAATAGATACATATGTACATATGTGTGTATACATATATATATATATATATATACATTTATACATATGTATCTCAAGGATCTGTTTCTATCTTTCTGGCTTTCTCTCTGTGTGTATGTATACATACATATTTACATACATACATACACAATGAACTAGATATACATATATGTATACATGTATACATATATATGCATGCATATATACATAAACACATTGTACATTATGTACACACATATATGTATGTATTTATGAGCCTCAAGGATCTGTTTCTGTCTGTCTGGTTTTCTCTCTGTGTGTATGTATACATACATATTTACATATGTGCATACACACACACAGTAACTAGGTGACACAGTGGATAGAGTGCCAGAATGTAGAGTCAGGAAGATTCATTTTCACAACTTCAAATCTGGCCTCCGATATTTACTAGCTGTATAATCCTCGACAAATCACTTTATCCTGTTTGCCTCAGTTTCCTCAACTGTAAAATGAGATGGAGAGGAAATGGCAAACCATTCCATATCTCTATCAAGAAAACTTGAAATGGAGTCACAAAAAATTGGACACAACTGAAAAGACTGAATAACAACAATATGCAATATATCTATGTCAGATATTTATTGCTCTATGTGCATAGAAGTGATGGTTAAAGATGTGGCAGTGAATAAAATAGACAAGGGAAAAGTGTAGTATGGACTAGAGATAGAATCTGAGAAGAAGCAATTAAATGGGTAGGAAGAGAAGCAAGAAAGCAGGACATAGCGTCAAGAAAGAGAGGGTGAATGACAGTGTTAAAATACTGCAAAGAGATCAAGAAGATGAGGGCTGAGGGGGAAAATGGATTTGGAAATAAAAAAGGATTTCAGTGATCTTAAAGCCATTCCAGTTAGGATTTGGAAAGAAGTCAAATTGTAGGGGTTTCAGGAATAAGTGAACAGGTTGTTAGGCAGTGTAATAATTTTTTAAGAACTTTATTAGTAAAAGGAAGGTAAGATATAAGATAATAGGTTATGGTAATAAGTTAGAGAGCTAAGGAAATATTATTGTTAAAAAAAAGAGGAGGAGGAAGAGGAAGAAAAAGGGGAAAAATAGATAAATCCATTGAATACAACAGTGCAGATGGAAAGAGCAACCACAAAACAACCAGAATTAAATGTTTCAAAATTATAAAGAACAAAGTTGGTCCCAAGTAAGAATTATAAGAAAACCTTCCCTCCTCCTTCCTCCTTTGTGAGGTAATGATACATATTTGTGCATACACCCATACACACATATAAACACACATACACTCACTCACACACACACATATATATATAGTACTGTATTATATTTTAAAGATAGCTCATAATTTTATAATAGATGGAAACAGGAAAGTTCAATTATACTACTAAAGAAGCTGATTATTCAATTGCTATTTTTAATGGTTTCCTTGTCCATTTGAAATTAAGAAATTAAAAGTTCAGTAACAATTTAAACATCATTTTTCCTTTACTCTTATTTTCTATTTTTGAATCATTTTAATAACAGTATTATGAGTTCATTCCATTCTATTGCTTAACTCTAGATCTACAATGGTGGATTTCCAGAGAGGCATAGCCAGACAATGAGAAACCATGAAAGTTAATCCTCTGAATCTACAGAAAATATCCATATTAATGGGACCCCAGATTTATTTAATGATTACAGTAAGAATTTTCAAGTCCTAATTTTGAATTAAAAGCATAATTAATGCCAGAATATGATAAAATTTTAATAAAACATCCTTCAAAAAAGTAATCTCAGTTTAAAAGTTTGTCTCTTGAATTAGTACTGTAGAAAGGACCTAAAGGACCTATATTTACCCCAAAATGTAAAAACTGGTAGTGCAGTCTAGTGGAAAGAATACTTGATTGGAAGAGGGGGGGACGTGTGGGGGGGGAAATAACTTAAATCCAAGTTCAGGCTTTCCGATTTACTAACTTTATGACCTTTGATCCGTTTATATAGGCTGTTATTTTCCTTATCTGTAAAATATAGGGTTGGCAGTTGATGCCTTCTGAAGTCCCTTTCAACTCTCATTATGTATTTTTTGATTATCTTCCAGATCTTTAAAATAATATCTAGATGAGAGCATCTCTCAAGTTGTAAATTACTCATATTCTTAATAGCTAGGAGGCCTTTATACTAAGATGAAATTGCACAAGAACTATACTTTGATAGATTGAGAACACTTGACTATACACTCTTAAATTATCAAGCAAGTTGAGAAGAAATTGGGATTTCAGACATTGGAATAAATAAGGTTCTATGTGAAACCTCTAAAGAAGATCTGCCTTAGGGAAATTCTTGGAGGGGAGGGAGAAGAGTCTCTACTTTGGTTTTGGCCAGATCTCCCCTTTCTTCCACCCTTTGGTCAGAAGAGTTGAATTTGTAAGCTTTGAAGGGTCCCAGAAGATTTTTGGACTTTCTACTAGAGGACTTGGGGCTTCTCTTATCCCTATCAGAGAAAATTTTAGACTTTTCATTTAGATATTGGATGATCTTGAACATTCTGTCCTTCCATTAGAGAATTTTGGGCTTCCCATCTTTCTGCTAGATACTACATGCCTTGAATGTTACATGCACTACATATAATCTTAGCTTGCTAAATATCTCTATTATGTTCTGCTTCAGAAAGACTCACAGGTGTTTTCTGTTGAATTTTGATTCTCACTAGTCTAAAACATTCTGAATTCTATATCCATGAAGTCTGGTTTTTCTCACTCACTGTATTACTTTCCCTTTTGAACTCCATCTTGGTTTTTAAAGTTTTTTTCTATACTGTCTGCCTTTGTGCATCCTGATAGAAATAGCTCCCTAGGCCCCAGGCATTCATACAGCATTATTCTAATTGAAAACTTTTTTGAAGAGTTTATTTAGACTCGCAGCATCTGGAAAAGTAAGGATTGCAGTAAGATCAATAAAACCAAACATGCTAGCCAAAGGCAAGAAAGACGCACCCCTAGAATGTTAAAGATTCCAGAGACCTTGGAGTGTCATTTAATCCATGCTCCTTTCTCTAAGCACTTTTTGGACCTAACCCAACCCCCTCTACCCACATAAAACAATCCATCCCATTTTAAGAAACTGTTCTATTTTAAATTCCATCTCTTACATGAAGAGAACTCTGACTTCTCCTATCTTCCCCTTCTTTAAACTCTAACTGTTTAAACTCATTGATGTTGACATAGATAGTTTTCTGATATTTTGTTATGATTAATTTTGTCTTTCTGACTAGATTGCACGTACTTAAGAAATATTTAAGGAATTGAATATAGCAACCATGATTCTCCAAAGTTCTCAGCCTGGTGTTAGAACATGACAGATACCACTAACTCATGAAATATATGATTGATTTTAATGGAAAGCATACTGGATTTGGAGTTAATCACCTGGTTCAAATTTATAAGCACCAAGCAAAATCAGTTGCTATATTTCTCATCTTGTTCAATAGGAATGAGTGGGAGTCTTACTTGCCTGTATGATTTGTTCTCCATCTTGCTGGGAAGAAATATTGAGCTCTTTATGGTCCTCTGAGAGTCACATACCTTCCTCCACTCTAGCTCATTCTTTGGAGCAGTGCTTGCTCACTAATAAGAGGTTTTGTCTATGAGACAGCTAGGTGATACCGTGCTGGGTCTGCAGGCAGGAAGACATCTTCCTGGGTTAAAATCTAGCCTCAGGTACATACTAGCCTTGTGACTTTAGATAAGTCACTTAACTCTTTGCTTCAGTTTACTCCTCTGTAAAATGAGTTGGAGAAAAAAGTGACTATCTTTATTAAGAAAATCGCAAAAGGAGTCATGAAGAATTGGATATAACCAAATAACCACAAAAAATTATTGAGTACTTTCCAAATCAGGGATTTTTAAATCCCTACTTTTTTCCTCTTATCTATTCAAGCTATATTTCATGAAATCATAACCATGTGTTCGTACATTACCATGATCATTCTCTATATGAACAGATAATATACATTTGCATGCATATATCATTTACTTGTCACAAAACCAACACAAGCAGAAAAAGAACTTGTAATAACAATAAAACAATGCATATGTAGTACTCCATTAACCACATAGTTGCATCTCTAAAATCCATTCCAAACACCCTTCTGTTTCTTCCAAAAATGCTTAATATCTTTCAACTTATGGGCTCTAAAAATATAAAGAGATAAACTATAGAGTTCATTCACTTTGTTTATCCCATGGTATAAATACAGCAACAAAGTATAGTTTAATATAGTATAGCCCGCAACATCTGTTCATATCATACATCTGGTAGTATCACAGATGATTTAGGAACTTTGAAACTGGAGTCTTTTCTGCCATGGGGCATGGAAGTTGGAATCCAATTCAAACTGGAACTCCTGAATGCTGGCATTTTTCCTGATATCAACTATCCCATTGCTATCAGGAACCACATCTTTTTCTTTTTATTATTATCATTATCCCAGTGACATATTAAAAGATAAGAACGACTGGGCTCAACAGCTGATTCCAGAAAAGAAACTTATCATTAGCCTGATAACATCAGCATCTTTCTGATTTTTATATCCTCCTTCTATAGCATCTTTCTCCTGTGGCTATTAAGTCTCATTGCTTCTGCTATCACTCTTCCTTCCCTGCTCTCTGCTTTGGAGGAGGGTTAGAATGAAGAAAATGGATACTACCTGCTATTTACTCTCTAGGTTACCAAATTTCTTTGGGCTTCAGTTTCTTTATAAAATTAAGGGATCGGATTAGGTGATCTCTATAGAAGACCCCATAAATCCAAAGATTAAATATTACAAAATTGGAATATTCTACACGCTTCTGTACACAGAACATTCATGGGTACTTTAAAGTTGAGAGAATACTTACTTTGTGATAACCCCATAAAATGGGATAGTGTGGATCTTTATGCCCATTTTACAGATGAGGAAATTGCAATTCATAGAAATTGTGATGTCCATGGTGAACAGGTATTTAAGTTAACATTTCAATCCAGATTTTTTGGACTCTTATTAGTCTAGGGTTATTTTATTTAGTTTAGGGAAGTATACAGATAAAAAAAATTACACAGAACTTTATTTAAAATGTCTATTTGTAATATCCAAAATATTTAGATTGTGCTATTGGATATATCTTTAAATTCTTATCTTTCTCCTTGGCAATCAGGGTCACTAATAAGTGTCTAAGGTTAAATTTGAATTCAGGTCCTCTGGATTCTAGGACCAGTATTCTATCCATTGCACCACCTAACTTCCTATTTATGATTCTATTTTTAAAATTTCAATTTGATTTTGGTATTTTGGCATTTACCATTTGGGCATTTACTGGCTAAATAGTTTAGGAGCCTAGGTTCATGGGAGATACCCTAACTTAACAAATAAGGTTTCCCCTGATCATCCCTACTATACTATTTTAATTTTTGACAGTAATTGTATGCAGATTTTAATAAATATTCACATTTTGTAGAAATTGTCAAATACAAGCTATTTTAAAAATCCTTAGTGAACTTTATCTAAAACTTAAAGCTGAACTAAAATTTTTGGGACACTGCATATTTTTTGATTTGTTTTTATTTAAAACTTAAATACACAATAGAAAGGGAAAAAATACAAAAAAAATAAGAAACAGAAAAAATGCTATATGCATAACAGCACATAAGAGGAAACTCAGAATATAAGAAAAAATTCTCTCTCAAGAATGTATATATAATAAATACTATATACCATGTTCAGAGCTGTCCATCTTTGCTTCCTTGTGGATTTTCTTTTGTCCTCTGCTGTGTTCTTTATACTTCATCCTTTTTCCCCCTTTCTTCCTTCCACATTTCCAAAGAAAGCTACAATTAAGCACAGGCATATATATATATGCATATATATACATATATCTATAATCATATATATACACACATATACATTTATTTAAGGTCATACTATACTTGTTAATCTCTCCTTTTATTTTGAAGATGAAGAACAACTTCTTCTTCCATAAGTCTAAGCCTTTCCATATTTTTCTAATTCTACTAACTCATCATTTCCTATATCACAGCAATATGTGAATTTTTATTGTCTAATTATTTTAAATAGTCTAAAACAATATTGGTTAATATGAATGACATATAGTATAGTTTCTCTATTTTTTCTTTTGATTAAATTTATTTTAGCTTTAACTTTGTCTGAGATCAATGATTACTACCCAGATGCTTATATTTCTGAAAGAAAACTTAGAACCATCTCTAGAGTAGGGAGGGAAGGAAGAAAAAATATTTACATGACAATTTTGCTAGATATTTGAAAAAAATAGCAACTTATTCATAGTATATTTGCATTTTTATGTGCAATCATCTCTTTTATTATATTAGGTTATGGAAATGCTTGTTTTATTCTATAAATTAAAAATAAAATTTAAAAAGGAAATTTAAAAAAGAATTAATTCACATTTTAGATGTTTTATTGATAGCAGCTTTATTGAAACAACTAAGCTGGGAATATGATAAATCACTGGGCCTGAAATAGGCTGAATTGAAATTTGACCTCAGACATTTGCCAGTTTTGTGAGTCTGGGTAAATTACTTAGCTTCTGTTTGCATCCTTTTCTTCAACTGTAAAATGGTAGTAATAGAAGCATCTATCCCACAGGGTTATTTGTGAGAATCAATTGTTTAGTTAACACAATGCCTAGAATGTAAGAGAAATTTAATAAATAAATATTTGTTCCCTTTCCTCCTTCTTAACAACATAAGGCAGTATAGTAGCTAGAGAGCCCATCTTGGACTCAGAAAGTCCTGGATTCAAGTACATCTTTGACACATATTGGTTGAAAGAAAAATTAGAGATATCTCTAGGACAGGGAAGGGAAGAAGAAAAAATTATTTCTCCTCTCTGGGACCACAAAGAGGAGAAATACTCTTCTACTAATGAAGTATAAATTGCAGAGTAGGTCCTGATGGATATGTTCCCTTCACTAAAGAAATGAGAGGTCTAGTTAAAACAAATAAACAAATGAATAATGGTAAAATAATCATTATTAATGAAAAACTGGTAGATAATTTCACCAAATATAGTAGGTGACTAAAGAAATACAATTTTTACAGAGTTGTATTTTAATTTTTTAGTATATTCTTTCAAGGCGAGGGGACATAAAGTGTGATTTAATATTAAACTGGCTAATAAAGCCTTAAAGGTTCTTTTATTCCTTTTAGTAATCATAATCCTTTTTAAATTATGTGGACTTACTGCCTACAAGAAATAGCTTCTCTTCAGTACCATGCACATTAAACCCAACAATAACAATACTTTATTGGGTAGGAAATTGAATAGCAAAAACTGGCTGTAAAATTATACTATTTTGCCAATTTCTAGTGATAAAATATTCATCCTTTTGTATTTCACAGGAAATTATACTCGCTTCATTGCTTATATCCACCAATAAAGGCCTCAACAATGATAGCAGCCAGTTTTTCTCCACTCTGGGTTTTTTTTTTCTTTTTGTTTTGTTTTTGTGAGAAACAAGTCACCATATACCTAAGGGCAGCTAGGAAGCACAGTAGACATAGCACTGGGTCTGAAATAAAGAAGTCTCATTTTCCTGAATTCAAATATGGCCTCAGACACTTACTATCTATGTGACCCTGAGAAAATGATTTAACCCTATTTCTCTCAGTTTCCTTAATTATAAAATGAGCTGGAGAAGGAAATCACAAATTAATCCAGTATTTTTGCTAAAAAAAACTTTCAGTGGGGTCATGAAGAATCAGACACAACCGAATAACAACTATGGCAAAGTATCAGTTAGGGCCATATTCATTTCATTAGTCTATTATCCGTCTATGCTTTATATAGATATACAGATATATGTATTGTATATGTACATATATAAATATATATATACATGTTCATGTAACATATCTATCTACATATGGATATATTTTTATAATCTATAGACATAGATTTAGAAATATTTTTCTTTCTCAATCAGCAAGCTTTTATTAAGAGTTTAACTATGTCTTATCAAATTAACTAAAGGCTTATCTATTGTTAATTTGATAAGACATAATTAAACTCTTAATAAAAACTTGATAATCTAAATGAAATGGAGGAATATCTACAAAAATATAGATTGCCCAGGTTAACAGAAGAGGATATAAACTATTTAAATAGCCCCATAAATAGGGGTTATAGAAATAGAACAAGCTATTAACCAACTCCCTAAGAAAAAAATCTCCAGGGCCAGATGGATTTGCATGTGAATTTTACCAAACATTCAAAGAACAATTAATACCAATACTATACAAACTATTTGAAAAAATAGGGACAGAAGGTATACTGCCAAATTCCTTCTATGAGACCGATATGGTGCTAATAGCTAAACCAGGTAGGGTGAAAACAGAGAAAGAAAACTATAGACCAATTTCCCTAATGAATATTGATGCAAAAATTTTAAATAAGATATTAGCAATGAGATTACAGAAAGTCATCCCCAGGATAGTACACTATGACCAAGTAAGATTTATACCAGGGATGCAGGGCTGGTTCAATATTAGGAAAACTATCAGCATACTTAATTGTATTAATAACCAAACTATCAAAACCATATGATTATCTCAATAGATGAAGAAAAAGCATTTGATAAAATACAACACCCCTTCCTATTAAAAACACTAGAGAGTATAAGAATAAATGGGCTTTTCCTTAAAATGATCAGGAGCATCTATTTAAAACCATCAGCAAGCATCATATGTAATGGAGACGAACTAAAACCATTCCAATAAGATCAGTAGTGAAACAAGGCTGCCCACTGTCACCATTACTATTTAATATTGTATTAGAAATGTTAGCTTTAGCAATAAGAGAAGAAAAAGAGATAAAAGAAATCAGAGTAGGTAATGAAGAAACCAGATTATCACTCTTTGCAGATGACATGATGGTATACTTAGAGAACCCTAGAGACTCAACTAAAAAACTACTAGAAACAATTCACAACTTTAGCAAAGTGGCAGGATTCAAAATTAATCCACATAAATCATCAGCATTTTTATATATTACCAACAAAGTTCAGCAGCAAGAGATACAAAAAGAAATTCCATTCCAAATAGCAAATGATAGGTTAAAATATTTGGGAATCTATTTGCCAAGGAAAAGTCAGAAACTATACGAACTAAACTACAAAACACTTTCCACACAAATAAAATCAGACCTAATCAATTGAAAGAACATTAAATGATTATGGATAGGCAGAGCAAATATAATAAAAACGACAATACTAACCAAACTAATCTACTTATTTAGTGCCATACCAATCAAACTCCCAAGAAATTATTTTACAGATCTAGAAAAATTAGTAGCAAAGTTCATTTGGAAGAATAAAAGGTCAAGGATTTCAAGGGGATTCATGAAAAAAAAGGCAAATGAAGGTGGCCTTGCTGTACCAGATCTAAAACAATATTATAAAGCAGCGGTCATCAAAACCATTTCGTACTGGCTAAGAAATAGAGCAGTCAATCAGTGGCATAGGATAGGTTATCAGGACAAACTAGGCAATAACTTTAACAATTTAGCATTTGATAAACCCAAAGACCCCAGCTTTTGGGATAAGTACTCACTATTCGGCAAAAACTGCTGGGAAAATTGGAAACTAGTGTGGAAGAAATTAGGGCTTGACCCATACCTAACACCACATACCAAGATAAGATCTAAATGGGTTCATGATCTAAATATAAAGAGTGATATTGTAAGCAAATTAGAGGAACGTAGTATAGTTTACCTCTCAGACCTGTGGAGATGGAATAAATTTATGTCCAAAGAAGATCTGGAACTCCTAATTGAACACCAGATAGATAATTTTGATTATATTAATTTAAAAAATTTCTGTACAAATAAAACTAATGCAGACAAGATTAGGAGGGAAGCATCAAATTGGGAAATCATCTTTACATTTAATGGTTCTGATAAAGGGCTCGTTTCTAAAATATATAGAGAATTGTCCATATATATAAGAATTCAAGCCACTCTTCAATAGATAAGTGGTCAAGGGATATGAACATTCAATTTTCATATGATGAAATTAAAACCATCTCTAGTAATATGAAAAGTTGCTCCAAATCACTATTTATCAGAGAAATGCAAATTAAGACAACTCTGAGGTACCACTACACACCTGTCAGATTGGCTAAAATGACAGGAAAAGATAACGATGAATGTTGGAGGGGATGTGGGAAAACTGGGACACTAATACATTGTTGGTGGAACTGTGAACGGATCCAACCATTCTGGAGAGCAATTTGGAGCTATGCTCAAAAAGTTATCAAACTGTGCATACCCTTTGACCCAGCAGTGTTTCTACTGGGCTTATATCCCAAAGAGATCTTAGAGGAGGGAAAGAGACCCACATGTGCAAGAATGTTTGTGGCAGCCCTTTTTGTAGTGGCTAGAAACTGGAAACTGAAGGGATGCCCATCAATTGGAGAGTGGCTGAATGAATTATGGTATATGAATGTTATGGAATATTATTGCTCTGTAAGAAACGACCAGCAGGACGATTTCAGAGAGGCCTGGAGGGACTTGCATGAACTGATGCTGAGTGAAACGAGCAGAACCAGGAGATCATCATACACAGCAACAACAGTATTACATGATGATCAATTCTGATGGTCATGGCTCTCTGCATCAAAGAATTGTCTCAAACCAGTTCCAATTGTTCACTGAAGAAAACCATATACACCCAGAGAGAGGGATAGGAAATATGGACCACAACATAACATTTTCATGCTCTCTATTGAGGTTTGCTTGTATTATGTTTCCTTTCTCTGATTTTCTTTTTTTTCTTGTAGATAGGATTTTTCTTGCACAACTTGTCAAGTATTTCAACATTATTAACATGTAATGGACTTCCTGCCATCTAGGGGAGGGGAGGGGACTGGGGGTAAAATTTGTAATGGAAAGCTTTGTAAAGATCAATGCTGGGGAACTACCCATACATGTGTTATACGAATAAAAAGCTTTAATAAAAAAAAGAGTTTAACTATGTGCCAAAGACTAAGTTATTTCTTGTATTCTTAGTGCTTAGAAAACACCTTAATAAATGCTTTTACATTTATTCATTCTTAGTTTAAAGGGTATGGTTGATGCAGATTTATTTAATTAAAATTACTTTTGAACCCTCACTTCTGGGAAAATTGACTTCTCTACAATGGGATATACTCCTTCCCCATGTGAACAGAGACCTTTTTAACGGTATCTGATATTTTTACTATTTTCATAGCATGAAGAAGTAGAATAAAAAATAGCAAATAACAGAACATTTATTACATGGCTGCATATTCACAATGCAAAACAACCATACTTAGTACACAGGATCTCTATGAATTCCAAAGTTCCAAGAAAAGATGTGGATCAGTTATTTTATCTTGTTGCACAGACATTTGTCTTTTAAGCAGGCAAAGGAGTGTAGGAAAGATATATCCCAATTGATCATTGATTCATAGCATCCAATGGGGTCAAAGTTTGAATTTGAGTTTGGGAAGAACTTGGTAACAAGAACAATTTTTAATCACCGCAGCGTTTCCATGCACATTTCTGTTCCTCTATCTGACTGCTACCTAGCTCACTGTTCACAAGCTGGACTGACTTCCATTATTCCTCTCCATTCTTTATGGAGCAATTGAGTGTAGTCAGGGGAAGTTCAGATACATTGTGAGCCTCTCTGTGCTCTGCTCGCAATCTTGCCTCTTCTCTGTTTCTGTCCTAATACTTCTTTCAACCTCTTTAAGAACTATGCCACATCTCTCAGTATCATTGCTCTCTTTGTCTTTTTAGCTTTGTTGAAGGGACTGACAAGAAATGTAGTGCTACCAGTCATCAAATGGGATTCAGAAACTTGACCCCTATTATGACTGTTATTTCTTAGTCATGGTGCCAAAAGATTGGGACTTGGTGGAAATGGAAGATGATAAAGCTTACAAGAACTTCAATTCACAGGTGGAACTGTAAATCATCTTTGCAGAGGCATCTGGGTATATAGATTTTATTATTGCCAGGCCTGTGAGGCATTCATGGCCAACAAAAAATGGCACAAATGTAGATAATGGAAAAAGGGAGTAATTGAGTTATACTTCCCTGGATTCTGAAAGAACAGAGCTATATGAAAGAAATTCTAAGAAAATCTCTCTCAGCATACAAGTTGCATTTAATGCAAATCAGTGCACAATTATGTATTTATGTAACATTCATTTAGTGGATTTTCCATTGCTATTTTTAAATTCTAGGCCTGCTATTCTCTACTAACTGCTATGCTTCTGGGTCACCAAACCCTACCATCAGTTGTCAGGGAATTAAAATAATGTCAACATTAGTCTAAGTAAACACAGTTATGAGTTTAAATCTACTGGTTTTGCAAAGATAATATAATGCATTACAAAAATAATAGACTCTAATAACAGATTTCATCCATAGCTCACTAACTTCAGCTATTTAAAATGCAGCCAAATACTAGGGAGTGAAAAAAAATGGCCTCCAGTCAACCAAAATAGAATTTGCTACAGGAGGAAAAGAGAGCTGATTCTAGACTCCTGGAACTTACATTCTTATCTTGTCTCTAATGACTACTACCAGTGTGACTTTAAGCCAATCAACAATCTCCCTGATCTATACTTTCCTTAACTATAAAATAAGAATTTGGACTGTATGACCTGAGATGGTCCTTCCAGTTCTTGGTCTATGATCCAAGTACGATATAAAGGCAGGGATGTCTTGGAACCATGTCGCAACACTTTATGAGAAACATTTGTTAAATTTTCATTATGAGCATTTTAACTTTGGATACTGGCAAACTACAAGTCAGGTCTTGATTTATTATTTTGTTGATAGCTTAAACTTCAGAAAGTGATAGAAGAAATGTTAATGATACAGATTAAACCTAAAGGATATTATGCATACTTTTTCCATTGACATAAGGTACTTTACCCATAGATGTCCCCTTAGAAGCTATTGAGGAACACTAAAATTTTTAAGTAAAGAAAACAAAGGAGGTCAAAGGATTATACATTTAGAACTTTGTGTAGACTCTGAGTTTATAGAGTTCAACCCTCTTATTTTACAGATGGGAAAATAAGACCCAGAGATATCAAGTGACATTAAATTGAAGTTTGACTGAGGCAATGCCCAATTATTGATTAAGGCTAAGTTAAGAAATGAGGTAGAGAATGGCTTCTTTTACTTAGTCAAACATATACACACATATGCATGCATAGACATACATGTGTGTATACGTATATATGTATATACTCATACACACACATAACAGACATAACTGGGAGAAAACCCTCAGGATTTCTGAACAAAACAGAACCAATTCCTATTTATATTCACTCTGAGCCAATCAGTGCCCAAGGAATGGCTAAGTGGATTTGTACTGGGACTTATTATTGGGGAATCAATGAGATTCACCAGAGTGATTGAGGTTAAAGGGCTGGTGTTAGCCCATAAACCCCAAGATATCTTGTGAAATTTCAGTGATCAAAATTTACATTCCTTTGGGAAGAGCACTCTATGTGGACAGAAGAAAGGGAAAGGAAAGAACAGAAAAGAAAGAAAAAGGAAAGGAAAAAAGAAAAGAGGAGAGGGGGATAAGAAGAAGAAAGGAAGTTTGAAGAGGTAGACAAGGAATGGAGGTAGAGTTAAACAAAGGATTATCATACATGTTGTAGAGGGTATAGGATATGCATTGGTCTACATGGCCATTGAAGCCCCTTCTAACTTAGAAATTCTATGATTTTATGATCCAGTTTCTAGTCTCCAAAATCAAGCCCTGTAGTTGGGGGGTGATAAGAAACACAGCAACACATCTTGGCATCTCACCAGGTGGCTAAAGAATTTTGCCCTCCGTTTCCTACGGAATTGGCTTCTTTTTTCTTTTGGTATCTTTTGTAGTCACCTCCCACTTCTGGGTCCTATAAATATATACATTAGTGGAAAAAATGTCACAATAAGGAATAACTTGTGGCAAACAAATAATTTAGTCACGAAACAGAACTTGAGAAGTAAAGTATCTTGTTTGGAATCGCAGAAGAAATTGCAGTGTTAGCATTTGACTTCTAGTGTTCTGACTTCAAATTTATTGTTCTTTCCACATTTTAAATTTAAATTTTATTCTGAATTTAAGAAATAAAATAAGTATTTCCATAACATGGCAGAATAGAAGAAAAAAAGATGATTGCATATGAAATTGTTTTATGTATTATTTGTTATTTATTTTGTATAACTTGCCATTACTTTCATTATGTCACAAAATTATCAAGTAAATTTTTTCCACTTTTTTTTCTTCCCTATCTACCCAGAGATGGCTACCATTAGATATAAATATGTGTATGTATAGGCATGTGTGTGCATAATTATTCTATATATACTTCTATTCATCATCTATTTCTCTGGTTATAGATAGGGTCTTCTTTAGGTGTCCTCTGTAATTAATTTGGGTATTTATAATAGCAAAAATGACTTATTTACAAAGTTGTTCTTAAAACAATATTGTTGTTACTGTATACAATATTCTCTTAGTTCTGCTTATTTTGCTTTTCTTTCTTTTATGCAAGTCTAGCCATGTTTTTCTAAGATCATTCAAGTTAATGGATAGAGATTTAGATTTACAGAGAGGAAGATCCATGTGCAAGTCTCACCCTTGGCAATTGCTGGTTATGTGACACTGGCCAAATAGCCTATTCTGTGAATTTCAGCCAGTTCTCTAGAACTGAACTAAAGCTAAGCTAAAGACATTTTTAATCTGAATAGGGGAAGAAATTCCTATGTCCTATTTAGAGGGAGCTCCTACACTAATATCTTTCCTCCTTACTTCTACCTCCTGATACAAAGCCTTTCTGCCTCCCTCTTTCTCCTACTTTTCCCCCAGTAAAATATAGTTTCAGTAAGACCACATTCTTTTTGTCTTTTTATTCTCCATGCCAAGCATAATGACTGGCACATAGTAGGTAATAATAAATTCTTGTTGAAATAAATTGAAGTTCTGAAGTATAAGTTTTAAGACAGAAAAGCATAAAATTCTTCTTTAAAGGAATTCTATCAAAACCAATCAATCAAAAGTTATTACAGTGTTACCTTTTGCAGGCACCATGCAATTGACAGGTGGCCCAGGGGATAGCTACCTCAGGTTCAAAAATTTTATAGTTTTGTATTTCTTAGTGGTTTCTTCACTTTTTAATACTTGACTGTGGAAAGGTTTTTGATTGTCTTGAATGAACTTTTCCCTCCAGTTTCCCACTACCTCTTAATTAGATTTAAGTACTTTTTTAAAAGATGATGATGGCTTTGAATTCTCTTATCCGAGGATATCTGCTTGTAGAGCAGTTCTCTAGGGAAATTTAAATTAAGAATTTATTATTGACTGTTATTCTTTAGTTTCTGTGATAGATTTCTGGGTTTAAGTGTAAGCCTGGATTCCCCCAAACAATGGGAGAAAATGTCAAGGTGATAGGGGGCTTCTGTTTTATTTAATCTTGTGTTTTATTTTATGCTTTACACTCCTTTACGAACAAATACCTTGTCAGAAAGGAGATGCCTTTTCTCAGAAATCATAATAAACCCCTTTTTGCTTTTTTCTTTTCTTTCTTTCTTTGTTCTTTTTTGCTGAGGCAATTGGGGTTAAGTGACTTATCCAGGGTCACATAGCTAGAAAGTGTTAAGTGTCTGAGACCAGATTTGAACCAGGTTCTCCTGACTTCAGGGCTGGTGTTTTTGCTTTTTCTTACTTTGAGAGTCTCTGATTGTGGTCGCTACTGTCCCACAGGAACAAGTCATGCTACTGATATGATGTATTCTAGTGATATTATGACGATGCTCTTATTAGGTTGGCTACCTAGGCGTCACAAAGGCCTAGATGGTCTTGTATTCCCCACCTGATGCTATGGCTTTCTGTTCTGGCCAGAAACTGTGAGGATCTTCCCTTTCCAGACTGATTCCTTTTAGAAAGCAAACTAGGAGATGTTGTGTCTGAATTCTAATGAAGCCTTCAATCACTGAATGGGCATTGCCTCAGACAAAATGAAATCTAGGAAAGACCTTAGCTTAAAAAAGTCAAGGTCTTCCCCTGCATCATGGGCCATTGCCAATCATCTTGATTTATGTCTTGCCACTGGAATCATGATTCAGGAAGAAAGAGTAAGGCTGATGACTTGGCACCGCTCTGCCTCCCTTAAATCCAATTCACCCTACTGCAATCCACAATCCTCTGAGAATGAAGGACAAACAATACCTGATATTACTGCACGAATGTTGCTCTACTTGGTACGTTTCCACCTGACCCTGCTAGCTGGACTCATAGTTTCTAGCTTTTGGCTCACCATAAACCATTGGCTTCTAGGGAGCAGTGGATGTTTCCATACTCTTTCAGTTAAAATCCAAATATTTTTCCTGTTTCTTTTCAAAAAAAGCAGCAATTTTTGCTTAGGATAAACAAAAAACTTTTCTTCAGATTTTCCTAACTTCCTTGTTAGTCTTGGCTACTTGACTGCTTCTTAGTCTTGGACTTGGAGTTGGGAAAAACTGTATTTGAATATTGCCTCAGGCATTTATTAATTTTGTGATCAAAGGAAAGTCATTTAAATTTTGTTGGTTTGAGTTTCTTCATCTGCTAAAAAAAATAACAACTCTGTCTCAAGATTGTTGTGAGGATCAAATAAGATGATATATGTAAGGGACTTTACAAATCTCTAAGTAATATATCAATATTACCTTTTATTATCCCCCAGCATGAATTTTTTATTAAAGCTTTTTATTTACAAAACATATGCATGGGTAATTTTTCAACACTGACCCTTGCAAAACCTTCTATTCCAAATTATCCCTTCCTTCCCTCTTCCCTCTACCCCCTTTCCTAGATGGCAGGTAGTCCAATACATATTAAATATGTTAAAATATGTTAAATCCAATATATGTATACATATTTATGTAGTTATCTTGCTGTACAAGAAAAAATCAGATCTACAAGGGAAAAAACCTGGGAAGGAAAACAAATATCAATAGAGAGCGTGAAAATGCTATGTTGTGGTCCACCCTCAGATCCCACAGACCTCTCCCTGGGTATATATGGCTTTCTTCATCACTGAACAACTAGAACTGGCTTGAAACATCTCATTGTTGAAGAGAACCATGTCCATCAGAATTGATCATCATATAGTATTGTTGTTGCCATGTATAATGATCTCCTGCTTCTGCTCGTTTCACTCAGCATCAGTTCATGCAAGTCTCTCCAGGCCTCTCTGAAATCCTCCTGTTGGTCGTTTCTTACAGAACAATAATATTCCATAACATTCATATACCATAATTTATTCAGCCACTCTCCAGTTGATGGGCATCCCTTCAGTTTCCAGTTTCTAGCCACTACAAAAAGGGCTGCCACAAACATTTTTGCACATGTGGGTCCCTTTCCCTCCTTTAAGATCTCTTTGGGATATAAGTCCAATAGAAACACTGCTAGATCAAAGGGTATGTACAATTTGATAACTTTTTGAGCATAGCTCTAGATTGCTCTCCAAAATGGTTGGATCCATTCACAGTTACACCAACAATGTATCAGTGTCCCAGTTTTCCCACATCCCCTCCAACATTTATCATTATCTTTTCCTGTTATCTTAGCCAATCTGACAGGTATGTAGTGGTATCTGAGAGTTGTCTTAATTCGCATTTCTCTGATCAATAGTGATTTGGAGCACCTTTTCATATGACTACAAATAGTTTCAATTTCTAATCTGAAAATTATCTGTTTATATCCTTTGACCATTTATCAATTGGAGAATGGCTTGAATTCTTAGAAATTTGAGTCAATTCTCTATATATTTTAGAAATGAGGCCTTTATCAGAACCTTAAATATAAAAAATGTTTTCCCAGTTTATCAGCATGAAATTCTTAGCTGAAGACAACAAACTCTTTTTTTTTTTACATGAAAAAGCCATCCCAGGTTTATTTTCAAAAAAAAAAAAAATCCAACAGAAACACATCAGCAGGTACACAAAATGACAAATTTCTCCTCAGGTCATACATTCAACAAGCCAGAAAGAAGCTTGACAGACATGCCTTTGGTATCTTTTTTTTTTCTTTTTTTTGGTAACAATATCCCTTCACAGTGTAAACAAGTACTGTTGTGTTCTCTCACAGATCCCGGAGGAAAGGAAGGCACAACTTGGCAAAAAGATATGCAAGAATGATCAGGCACACAACCCGATTTATACAAATTACAAGCAATCTTGATCCACATTCAGTTTCTGGCCCTTCCATAGTTAAGGGATGGCACTAAATTATTTCCCTTACAAGTCGGGGTCTCCTTTCTTCCCTTCCAAGAGTCACTTTATAGTCATGTTTAATCTTTAACTTTGTAATTTCTTTTATTACATATACAAGAGGGACGAAAAGTCATCCAAGTTCAGTTGCTCCCACCACGTATCACCTTGCTTTCTGTTAGTGCATGGGAACAAAACAGTTTTGTTCAGTGGTCATATTTATAGAAAAATAGATACTACAGCTACAAAGGGGGAAAAATGAGGTAGATAAATTAAAACTTAGACTCCAGTACTCTTCTCTCCCATATACATAAACCTTCACCCAATACACATGAATTCTTATTGACGTTGGTTTAAGTTAACAGTGAAATTAATGACAGAAACCCGGAATGCTGTTCCCTCCCCCTTCCCCTCCCCCTTCCCCCAAAGCAAGCACTGCCTAGTTGAATTAAATCACCTGAGAGACCCTTATTCAGGGATGAAGGAGAAGATACAGTGAATTTTCCCTTCAGTGTTTGGTAAAATTATAAAAGTGGTGAGAGAACCTGAAGAGCTAGCTTTGGCACTCTTGGGGTGCTAGCTGAACTGTTCTTAAATAAGCAGCAACCAACACATAACATTAAATTCCTTAGGGACTGAACAAGTCCAGTAAAGAAAGGCCTTTCCTTTTGTTTCAGATGCAAAGGTTCAGAGTCTTCATTCTGCAACCTTAGTTTACAAAATGAAAAAAAAATACATTCAAGAAGTGAGAAAAACCCCACAAACAAGCCTAACTCTAAAAAAGGATGGCAGACCTTCTACAATATTTACCCGCATAAACAGTAGCTCAATTTTTTTTGTTTTTTTTTTTCTTCCCCCATTACTGCTCAGCGTTGTCTCACTTCATCAAGAGCTCATAAGCAGCATCTGGAGGCAATACTAATCTTTGGATGTATAACTTCTATAGCTTGTATAAGACTATAGTTTAAATAACAAAGCTACTTTGCAAGACCCGCATCTTTCCAAATAGAATAACTCCTATTCTTTCTTTTCTTTTTTCTTTTTCTTTTTCTTTTTTTGCAAAGCAACACCATGATTGTAGAGCTGCCCAGAGTATAAAGATTACTACAGTCATTTGCACATATAATAAAAAAAAAACAAAAAATCCCAAGAAGTTGGGTTAGAATATATATATTTTTTAAAGTGTACATTTGCTTCGCCTACATTCTGGCTTCCTTTTTAGCTGACTGCAATCTTGTTTTCTTCCAGGAAGTGAGGGAATTGATGTTTTGGGACACTATCAGTAGCACTAGCTTTTTCCATAACATCAGGGTTAATCTCGGACTGTGACCCATCTATCTTGGAGATGGGAGCATTATTCATTACAGATCCTCCTCCGCTGATAGGAACTAGTAGAGCAGGGATAGGACCACTTTGAATCACTGATATCTCATTAGTCTTCATCGCTAAGCCATTGTTAATCACAGCTGCATACTGGTTCCAAACTGTGGGGTCAAGATTCACTGCAGGAGGGACTATATCCTTTGGAAACATCTCAGATACTTTCTTGACATCATTACCCAGCAATGCAATGGTGTTATCAATAGATAGTCTCCTTCCACGTCGAACAGAGTTATTCCACATATGAGTTCCAACATGGACCTTTAAATTTCCTTTAGTTGTAAAGGCCCTTCCACAAATGGTACATGCGAAAGGCTTTTCACCAGTATGAGTGCGTTCATGAATCTGAAGAGCACTGGCTGATGAGAAGTTCTTTCCACAGGTGGTACAAATGTGTTGTTTGGCAGTGCGACGAGGTGGGGCCACTAGCAAAGGTGTTACCCCTGGAGACAGGGCAGGAGATCCAGGAAATGGGCTATTGCTTAGGGACCGCTCTCCAGGAGCTTCAGCTTTGATCAAGGCTGGTGGCACTCTGACAAAGGTGGCAGGAATGCTACCTCTACCTTCAGTTTCTGGAGGGTTTTCTGGTCCTTCGGTCTTATTTCCCATGTCATCATGATTGATTAAGCCAGGTGACTTGGAACTAATACTTTCAGCTTGACTATTTGCTGGAGATAATGCCTGGAACGATGCAGACTCTGGACTTCGACCATTTGATAATCTTGATCTCCTATTACAGAGCAAGAATCATTGGTCATGCCATCACTTTCTGCAGAGCTTGACTTCAGGCTACTCTGCCACTGAAGACTCAAAGACGGACTGCCCATTTTCCCCGGGGCTTCCAATCCTGAGATGCCAGTAAAGGCTGGTGTTTCTGACTGGTTATCAGTAAGTGGAGTAGATGGCTTGGAGGAACCACTAGGAGGATCTTGGGAGTCCAAGTCTTCCATATCAACAATGCTTTCAATGGTCTCATCAATGCAACTGGAAATGACATCTCCATTTTTCTCGCTGATAACAGCTGGATCCATATCAACATGGTCACAGGAATTCTCAGGCATAGGGGTATTAGGAATCTGGCCACCCATGTGCATTCGGATATGTTGCTGCAACACTACAGCATTGGTAAACTTCTTTTGACAAATGGGACAAGAATGTTGCATTTTTAAAGGAGTGTTAGCTCGGTGAACTCCATAATGAGTCTTAAGATTGCCTTTTGTGGAGAAGACCCTTCCACAGATCTTACATTTGAACGGTCTCTCCCCGGTGTGAGTACGATAATGCATTTTCAAAGAGCTTGTGCAGCTTAGAACACGATGACAAATGATACATTCGTTGGGGTCACTGGTAGCCTTATCAATATTTTCTACCAGCTGTTGTAATTTCAAAGTCTCAGACCCCTGCTCAGTGGCCCCACTACCCAAAAAACCACTAATACTACTGCCAGCTTGTGGGGAACTCAAGCTGTGTTCTGTCCCAGATTCATTACTGGCCACACCAGATGAGGTGGAACCCCCTTCACTCTCTGGGGAAGGCCTAGATGATAGATCATTGGAAAAAGCACCAAGAGAGTCTTTGGGGGTCAGACTTTGAGGTAAGCCTAAGGAAAGGGTCCCAGTGGTCAGGGGAGGTTTGCTGTCCACAATCAGATTTGATTCATCCATGGGAATTCCACATGAGATTCCACTGGTACTTGTCAGGTTATCCAGGTGTTCAGGGACTGGGTGGGGATTCATTTTTATCTGTGGATATTTCTCCTTGTGGAGTTGGAAGTGAACCTTCAAATTTCCCTTAGTAGTAAAGCGATTGCCACAGATATTACATTTGTACGGTCTCTCACCAGTATGGGAACGAAGATGAATTTGCAAGGCACTGTCATTACCAAACACCTTGCCACAGAACTTGCATTTGTGCTTGAAGAAGGGCTCCTCAGCATTTGGTTTACTTTCAGAAACAGTGATGTTGGGAGGTTTCCCCTTTTCTTTCTTGGACGGGTCCAAAACAGAAGACACTGAAGACCCAGGAGAGAATGGGTTCTGGAAAAGAACCGAGCCTGATGACTGAGGTAGTAAAGGATTTGGAAGTCGATACATTGCATTAGGAAGGATTCTATTTGCATCAGATTTTAAAGAGAAAGATGGTAGTCCAGAGGCCACTGAACCAGCAGTTGGGATGCCTATATTGGCATGAGGTAGTTTGCCTTGTTTCAAGGATTCCAGTGACAGGTTCTGGCTGCCAGCCTTTTGTCCAACTAAGGCCAAAGCATTGGAGAGATGCTGGGACATGTGATTGCCCAGGGTTTTCAAAGGGTCAGAACCATGAAATACTGATGGATGCTGGCCACTGGTAGCCATCATGGTCATCTGCACACGGATCTGCTCAGTAAGCTGGATTTGTTGAAGCTGTTGTTGCTGTAGACTCATTAGCTGTTCCAGGATCATGGGAAAGGCGCTAAACCCCTGGACTGGTAAAGATACAGCATCAGCACTCCTCTGATTCACAGCTACCTTGGTCCCTCGTAGTGTCTGTAAAGTCACATTAGTGTTGGGAACTTTGCCTTTTGATAAATAACTTATCCCATGAGGTGTAGGAGGGGCTGTGGGCTCTGTTTTGAGAAAGGCTCCTGCCTCCACACCAGACTTATCTTTCTTGTCCACAGAACCAGTGCAATTCTTTGAACGACTGTCTTTATTGCCATGACTTTCCATATGATCGATTGCAAAATTCTCTGATGGGGCTGGAGAAACTTCTGCAAAGACCTCAGGAGGTGTTGTCTCCTCACTATCATTCATGATTAAGACAGGTGGATTTTTAGTGCAAATTTTCTTATGTTCCAGGAATTCGGAAAGGCTGAAGAATTCTGCACAGCATTTCTCATAGATATTAGTATCCTCAGTTCGACATCGTTTAGCTCTTCCCCTTACGCCCTCTCCATCTCCAGGGCAGTTTGGTAGACCACCGTGCTCTGCTGCTACAGCAGCTGGGGTCGTAACTGAGGAAGCGGCGGTGAACGAAGAGCAGGCTGCCGCATCTGGAAGCTGCTGAGGTTCTTCGGAAGAGTTGATGTGCTGGGGTTTCGCCTGCTTGCGTCTCGACATGGTTCGAGCATCGGGAGCAAAATTGAAGCAATTGTTTTCCCCTTCACAACAAATTCCTAGAGTTGGGAAATAACCCCCTTCGGTTGGAACGCGCATGTCAGAGTAATTCGAGACAACAAACTCTTAAAAATAAAAGAGTTGGACTCTGGCTAACTATACCCTCAGGTTTAGTCTTTTCTTGTCTATCTGCTTTCCAAGTTGAGAACTTGGGTCCTTTTCAAGAGAACTCACCCTAGTTTAGGTGAGCATTTCCATATGCTACCGAATTTTAATCTCCCAAGTCTAGACTGCAAAACAACTCCTATCCAAAAGCACCAGGACTCAGAATTTCCCTCTTTTCTTCTTCTATGTAGAGGAGGTGGCAGAATAAAAGCACAGAGCCCACTAACTCAAGGGGTAAGATTACAACCTTCTCTATCAGGTTAAGGGCATTTCTAGATCTAGACCGTTTATGTACAGATGTAGACAGCTGAAATTAGTGTTTATATATGTGTGTGCACACATATGTGTGTGCATCTATGTGTATATACACTTGAGCACATGTATGTGGTTTATATCTATATGTTAAAATTGTATATCTCATTTTACAGATAATACTGAGGTCCAGAGAAATCATATATTTTGCTTTGTCATTCAGTACTGTCTGACTCTTTGTAACCTCATTTGGGATTTTCCTGGCAAAGACACTAGCATGGTTGTCATTTCCTTCCCCAGCTCATTTTACAGATGGAGAAACTGAGGCAAACAGAATTAAGGGACTTGCTTAGGGTCACACAGCTAGGAAGTGTCTGAAGTCAGGAAAAGACTCTTCCCAACTTCAGACCTAGAACTTTATCCACTCTGATAAACACACAAACACACACACACAAGCCATTAAACATGCATCATATATATGTGTTTATATACACAGAGAGACATGTATATGTGTATATGTAGGTGTATATTTATATGCAGAAACATATGTATTGTTTATGTGTGTATATGCAGAGACATATGTGTGTGTATACATGCACAAAGAGAGGTATATGTAACTCTATATATACACTGAGTGGAATATATATATATGTGTGTGTATATGTGTGTGTGTCTACACACAGAGAGATATATATCTATGTTTGTTGATATTTTTATATATGTGTGTGTGTACACAAAGCAAAGTATATGTATATGTGTATATATGTGTACACATTATATGTATGTATGTGTGTGTGTGTGTAGAAGTGTATAACATCCTTCATTAATCCAATATCTCAGATTTAGAAATAAAAGGCTTTTTGGCTTTAGAGATCAGCTTATTAAAACCTCTCATTTGAAAGATGAAAGATTGAGACTCAAATTCCAAGGTTAAAAGCTTTCCTCCCAATCACATGGCTGAAAATTGACAGATCAAGAACAAAAGTACAGGTCTCATGATTCCAAATCAAGGCTTCTCACAGCATTTATTAATCTTACTTAGTTTCTTAGCTGTTGTATTTCAAGGAATGGTGCATGTTTAATGGCTTCCTCATGGAAAAAAAATCTTGCTATGATTTTCAAAGTACTTTCAAAGTCTTATAATTATTTTGAAAAATTACTCTTAAGATTATTTACCTCAAATCCTTATTCTTGACATGAAGAAACTGAGACCTGGAGAGATTTAATGCATGTGTTTCTGCATATAAATAGATATAAACATTCACACAGATACATATAGGCACCTATGAATGAGTATGTACACATACAAGTGTATGTACATATAGATATAGGGGATTTGGACCTGAACCTCTGATTCTATTGATCTGAGAATTGCTGGGTGAGGACATCTCTTCTCCCGGTGCAGATTGGCACCTTCTCTACAAATTAAAGTTTTAAAGAGTGATCAAAGAACTTTGGAAGAATGACAAGACTCACATAATATCACACAACCAGGACATGGCTCAGATGGGACCCCAACTCAGGTCTTTCTGACTTAGAAGTCAGCTCTCATATTGCCTCTCCATATAGAAATGCATAATACACATACATATCTCACATCTGTGGAAACATATAGACATGTATATCCATAAACCAAATGGTACAAATACAGGATTTGCCAAAAGTTTTTTTAACTTAAAACTATACTCTGTATATGGAAATATACATGTTTCTATGTATATATGCATGTATATAAACATACAAACACACACACATAACTTCTTCATGGAGTTGAATACCAAATAAAATAATATATTTAAAGTACTCTACAAATCTTAAAACATGATACATATAAACATACACATGCATGCATGTATATTGCATAAACATATACATGTGCATGCATGTGTGTATGCATTTATCCCTTACCCATCATAACTTTCCCTAGTGTAGTTTTGATATATTGCATGTTGACATCAGAAATGAAATGGAAATTTTGGGGAAGTTCTCTGGAAACCTGCAGACTACATACAAAAGCCAGCAGAGGACACAGAAAAAAAGCTAAGAATGCATAAAATAAAATGAATAGATATATGGAAAAATAGGAATACATAAAATGTATGTAAAGTATTATATAATATCAAAATATTTTATTTTTCAATACCATTAGAATTTAGATTTCTTTTTTGGTATGAAAAGAGGATCAAAAAATTTTATACTAATTTTCCAGATCCCAAGGAAGCACTGTACCCATAAACCCTATGATGTGGAAAGAATAACTATACATATGATTTTGCTGAGACATATATGAGGTTTTAAACCCGTGTAGGGAACACCTGAGGAACAGGTTGATCTTTGACAACATCTCTTCATTATGTGTATGTGTTCATAAAAAAATCACATATATTGCATGTTATGGGTTGACTGATATATGATATGCATTTTATTTTATATATAATAGACATATAATGTAATGACTACATATATGTGTGGATATATTTATATATATACATATATATGTATATATATTATATATGTGCATGTATGAATTTCACAGAAGAAAAAAATTTTAGTAGAGGAAAGTTACCCCTTTTTATATCACAAGTCTACATCAAAGCCAGGATTTAAATATAAATTCTTAGACTCTCAATGACCTATGGAGTCTTATTAACCTTGTTAATCCTTCTTGGATTAACAAACTAATTGAGAGTCAGTGTAACAAAAGCAAAATGGAATTTGAACTTGCTTGTGATACTAACTTTTATACAGAATACTCTTATGGTTTTAAGATTTGTTATCAGATAAATTTTCTTTTTATTATGAATCTGATAATCATCAATAAATATAAATATTCCAATAATAAAAGAGAAGCAAGAAAGGGTGTATTTGTTTCTTTAAAGAGGGATTTATACATTTTAGAAAGATGTGGTATGGTTACTGTGAAGGCATCACTCTGATTATATATAAAAATTATTTATTTGTTAAATAATTAAAAAGATAATTATAACCTGAAGAGGATTCCAATAGAGGGAAAAAGAGAATATATTCATCTATACTTCATTGTTACCTATATTTCAACATAATTGTTTTCCTTTGTTATCCTATGCATTTTTTATGCTTTTAAAAATGTTATTCTGAGAAAGCAGAATTAGGTTTTTTCATATCAAGACTGATTCCCTGTCCTTTCACTACTCCAGGTAGCCACTTAGGTACATAGAAATCCCAATAATGCTAATTAATTCAAGAATTGGGCAATTTTTTGTTAGTCTTGATCTCTCTCTAGAATATTCAGATATGAATCTAAATCTTTTAGAGGGAAAATTAAAGGGTTTATTTATATCATATCTATACTAGCTAACTAAAATATGAATAATTCATCTTCACCAGATTTGTAAAGAGAACAAGAAAGTCTAAAGTACTGAGAATTAAGTCACTATAGATTCACTGAATCAACTTATAGATTGTTAAAACTGAAAGATACTATAAATATTATCTAGAATGACCTGTGCTTTTTTAATTTTACAGCTAAAACAGAGTGAAGTGACTTGGTCAGTTTCATATAGCTGATAAATGGTAATTTTTAGCTTTGAATACAAGTCATTGTGATTCTAAGATCAATTTCCATTGTAGGTTGCTACTTTCTAGGGCTAATTTTTAGGCAGAAATTAAATTACACATAAAGTTGAATAGATTTTGAAGCAAAGTTATGCCACAAATATTAGAAAATTAGAAAAAAAATTTTGTTTTCACTTAATCAAATAGCATAATTTTGACAGGAAAGGATTTTTGCGGAGCTGGGGAATTACAGACATAGAACAGTACACATTCTATCAGATTTGATTGATGTGCTAATTAGTTATGTTCATGGAGTTTTTTCCCTTTATTTTTATTACAAAAGAGGCTTTTATAGAGAGAGGGAGAAGCATATGTGGAAATGGAAATGATATTAAAACAAAATATATCTTAAAAGTAGTTTGTAATGTCATGGTGCTTGATTGTGACAAATATACATATTATAAATGGTCCAGCCATATTGACTTACTATTTCTCACATGCAGAGCCCCAAATCTAATTTCTTTCCTTTGCACTGACTAGATTTCATGTCTGAAATCTATTGGAACCCTACATTCCTTCAAGACTCAGCTCTAGTGTCATAGAAATCCAAGTTCCCCAAATGCTCATGCCATTCCCTCTATAGTTGTTGTTGGTATTCAGTCTTTTTCAGTGGTGTCTGACTTTTTGTGGGCCCATTTGGATTTTTTTGACAAAAATACTAAAATTTCAATTTCCTTTTCTAGCTCATTTTACAGATGAGGAAATTGAGGCAAACAGGGTTAAGTGACTTGCCTAATAAGTGTCTGAGGCTGAATTTGAATTCAGGAAAATGAGTCTTCTTAATTCTAGGCCTAATATTTTTTTCTCTGGGCTATCTAATTGATCCTAACTCTAAGGTTAGTATGTTTTTACTTTGTATATATCTTTTATATACTTATAAACATACAAATTATCTCCCTCTCTAGAATGTAAGCTCCTCAAGGAAAGAGCTTTGTGCATTGTACCTGACACAGAGTAAGTACTCAATTAATGCTTGTTAACTACCTGGAGTAATTAATGGAAGGGAATCAATCTTGACATTAAAAAACCTTAATTAATTAAAGTCCTACCTCAGTCAAGTTTTATGACTTCTCAGTAGGCAACTCTCCAAGATTATTCATTGGTAGAGGAAGTTTCCTTGTCAGGTAATTGCCTATACAATGAAATTACAAGTCTAATTTCTGTCTGTACCTTCTACATACATACACATATATGCTTCTTCAGCACCTTGATGACTGATGTCATCAATTTCAGTACCTTCAGTGACATAAATCAAAAGTCATTTTTGTTTTCTTATTTTGTATAGCTTCTCCATGTCTTCCCACAAGCCCCCCATACGTTGAAGTATACTAAATATACTTCTGGATTACTCTTTCTCAATTACTTAACATTGTAAACAGAGCAATGGAACACATGATTTAGCCCCATTGTTGTTCAGTGATATCCAACTTTTTATGACTACATTTGGGGTTTTGCTGACTAAAGATACTATAATGGTTTGCCATTTTTCTCTACAGCTCATTTTGGTGCTTTATACACTGCACCACCTAACTTACTATAGCTTTTTTCTTATTCATGTTATCTAACCAGGCCATATCCTTTCTAGTCAAAATATCTCTGATGAGATAATTTACTTTGTTTTTCCTGGACAATTCTTCATTGGGAATATGGTGGTCTACCCACACCAATGTATCTCTCCATTTTCCCTTGGGTGTCTTTTAACATTAAGTTTTTGGAGATTAGTGTTGCATGACTTATAAGCACATAACATCATGTAACTGCTGTCTGCCTCAGTTTCCTCATTTGGGATTATAATACTATCTACCTCTAGAAATTGCGTGGAGGATCAAATGATATAATATTAATAAAGTGTTTTGCTAACTTTAAAGCTCTACATAAATGCTAGATATTATTATTGTCACTATCATATTAAAGAAAAGATGTGGCATTGTCACACAGAAAAACTTGGAGTCGTTACCAAGCATTAAGCAATTTCCAAAGGCAATTTGACTCATTCCTTTTCTTCTTCAATTCTGGGTCTGGATCTATTCTGAGAATTTGCCCTTGATATATGTACTCATAGTCCAGAATTATGGGTTATTCATTTAAAAGCATATTATAGTCTGAACAAGGATAACTCTTCATCCTCTTGCTTTCTCCTGTCAATAGTTAGGGTGCAGTCTTTTAAGTATTGCACATATTATTTTTGAGAACTTCATTATCTACAGGAAATCCCTAATCCAACTGAATTCTGTACTGAACATCTCTATGACATTAGTGAATAATTTTTTCAATGATACATATTGTTTTATGCCTTGCTTGATATTAATAATCATAGATTTGTCAAATAAAGTTACCTCTATTGTTAAATAGTTGAGTTACCTTGAATGATCTTATAAATGCATGAGAAATGCTGTGTTAGAGGGGTGTATTTAAGAAGGAGTTTTACTCAACTACATCAAAATGCTTTTTTATAATCAACAAATAACAGGCACAATGGAATCATGCCTTCTATGAACTTTTAGCCTACCATGTGACTGTAAAAAGATCTGCTATGGAACATTATTTGCAAAAAGAAGACATCATGTGTGTGTGTGTTTTCATCAAAGATGCATATATCGACAATTTTTACCAAAAAAATGTAGAAATGGGAAAGTAGATATATGAAGAGATGATAATTAATTTCTTGGTTGCCTTTTTTTAGAAATAATAGATCTCTCAATGTTCCCCACTCCCCAAAATTTGCTATTTTCATCTCTAACTTCTCATGAAAAGACATCCCTTTCCATCCCCAAAATTTCATTATTTGCTATGCAAATCTCTTGTTCACATGGAAGAGTCCAACCATTCTTCTTATCTTTTTTATTTTTAATACCATTTGTATTTTCTCAAATGTTGTATTTAGAAATTGAGATATTAGAGTCCAAATGTGGTTGCTCCACTATGATTGCTGTAAAAGAAAACTTATCATATAAATATTGGCAAATCATCTACATTTTTTTTGTCTATTTGCTGGTATCCTTCCTCTTTTTCTTTAATGTTTTTGTTATTATCTGACTCAGTTGAGTATATCTCATCAACCATTCTGTAAACTCATCCCCTCACTTGAATTTCATGGTTATTTGATTTGAGTCTCTTAATAATCTTCCACTATAATTTCCTAGAGATTTTATGAATGACTTTATATTTTAGATTAGAATTGCCACTGGCTACATTATCTCTTCATTTGGTAAGGAAAAACAATGTTTAGTAGATGACTTCATTTCTAAATTGTTTTTTAAACCTCATTGTAATGGTTAATTTACATGAGTTAAACTTATTTTGGAAATTGTCGTGGTCTGTGTCAATATCTGTTTTTTTAAATCTATTTTTCTGTTTTAAAATATGTTATATTTAAAAAATCTTATTTAATATTCGCATTACTCAACATCTCCCAACTATAATCTTGAATGTAGGTGTGGAGTTTCTTAATTTTCCATGATCCTCCAGAATGTTTATTATTTACTCCCAAATTATAGTTTCTACTGGTGTATTATGTTATCTTCCCCCATGCTTACAAAATATTTAGTAGAGTATCTGGCATATAGTAAGCACTATATAAATGTTAACATTATGATTATGAAAATTATTTGCTTTGAATTCATTCCATATTAAAATGTTATTTTAATTGAAGTATTACTAAATTTTTTGTAGAATTCCTCTACCTCCCTCTCCTCTATGATATGTTTGACTACATAAGCTACAATTATCTCCAAAATGGTCTTTTCATAAATGCTTGCCATAAGCAACACAATATGAGATATCCCATTGTTCCATGAAATGATATTTCTTGTTTGCTTTGACAACACAATAAAAGAGACTCTGCAAACTCTTTCATTCCTCTCTCCCAGGACAATGAGAATCATCTTTCTTTTTTATTGGTAATTTCTCTATAGCTTTTGGTTTTCTTTTATAGCAAGAATGTTAAGATTTTCTGGGATTTAGTTCTTCAGGTAGTACATCCTCTAGATCATTGAACAAGGATCTCTCACATAGATTCACAACAGTTAATTTTTATACATAGTCCAAAAATTGTGTAATTCTTAGTGTCTTTTATTCCTTTCTTGCCATTTTGTCACTAAGACTCAGAAATCAAAGAGGATCACACAGGATTCAGGGAACTTTGAATTTTTCTTTGATGCATTGGTTGGCATGAACAAATAATATTACTAAGTGGCTCCTGTATAGATGTTAAGATTCTCTGTACTTAACTGGGCTAGTAGCTGAAGAGCAAACATTGTTTAATTTCCAGGATTCTACTAGAAACTTGTATAACATGGCAAGGCATGCCAGATTACATGCTCCATTAGCATAGTCTTTGCAAATCAAAGGCCAAGTTCACAATAAAATAAGTCATCACATGAGGACTTCATGGAAGTCCTTGTCAGTCAAAAGTAAGTTTAATAAGTTAAAAATTTCAATGTAATAAGCAACTTATTTTATTCAAGAAAAGAATGTATCTGAATTTTGCAGAACTATTGCAACTACTACAGAGGATTTGAGCTCATTAAGTTTTTAATTGTGAATAATTACCATGCTGAATAAAGAATTTTTAATGTTATAGAATATTTTAATGATATCCATAATAATTCCATGGTATTATTTTACAATATCAATTGTTCATAAAATAAGAAAAATGAGAATTCAAGATACATCAATGATAGGTGTCAAAATATTTTAATGCACAATAAGATCAAAGTACATCATTCTAAGTAAAGCAGATGGTAATTACATATATTTTCTTTCATCTATTTAAAGAAATTGTGTTCATTTCACCTTGTGACTATAGATATCATGCAAGGTGCTAAGCACACTAGAGTAATTGTACATATGGATAAGACTATAAAATACTTCCAAAAACCCAAGAAAACTAAAACTATAAAGAAACTTACCTTCATTACTATTCTGTTTATTTTTAGTATAATGGGTTGTTTTTTTACTTTTTATCTAATATGTATAATTGTATATGTGTATATATGTATGTATTACACACACAAACACAAATAGCAGCTAGGTAATGCAATGGAAAGATCTAAATAGCTCAGACATTTATTAGCTATATGAACTTAGGCAAGTCACTCTATCCTTTTTGTCTCAGTTTCCTCATCTGTTAAATGAACTGGAGAAGGATATTCCAACATTCCAACATCTTTACAGGATAATTTCAAATACGCACAAGCAGAGTAAGATACATCTAAAATGACTGAACAACAACAAATGTATGCATATATGCATTTACACATGCATATATATATGAAATAATTTGAAAATACTTAATGCCAAATTTTTTTTTATTTAAGAAAAGTTTTACTAATGCGTTAATATTTGGGCAAAGTTATTGCAATGGGTGTGAAAGGCAGACAGACATATGGTTACAGGCTACAGAAAAACAAAAAGGGTTTTATACAATTAAAATATTAAACACGCCTCTGGGGTTTAGGTGAATGACTAACAAATCCATAACAGAAATTAAATCTGGAAGATTAGATCCAGTATTAGCACCTACGGTATCACTGGAAGTATAAGTTTAATTCTTTAATTCTTTTCTAGTAAATCCCTTAGTTCCTTCCAAAGAACAATGCTCTCAAACCATAATGATAAACTTAATTTCAAAGTCTTGGAAAACACTGTCATGAAGAATGTAGGTAAAAGAAAAACAAAAATTGATTTGGATTTTTGGGAGTTCTACTCAGGAAACATTCATATTATTTTACCTGTACTAATTACAAGATCTATGTGCATCCTGAATACTGAATTCAAGAAAGGCTTATGATTCATAAATTTTGCCAGTGGAAATAGTTAAAAATGAGCACATACAGTTATTATTCCTACCAAATTATTTTCCTCATAAGTTATATTTATAATAAAGCCATAAGGAAAATGTTCATTACACTTGCTTATTACACATTAAGGGACAGAGCAAGGATGTCTATAGGTCTGATTTAGCATCCACTTTATTGTGCTTACATAGTTTTAATAAAACAAGCAACACAAACTACATCCTCCCAATGTTCATGGCAATGCAGTAATGATATAAAATTCTCCAAGGAGAATCAAAGTAACTGGAAATCACATGAAATACTGTTCACTTAAGTAATAAGTGCTACATTAAAAACAAATAGCATTATGTTATCTTTCCAATGAGTTTCAGTATGAGAAACTAACAGTAGAAACAGATCTTCTGGTAATCCTGTGAGTTCCTTGAGGTCTGGGAGATGTATCAGCAGGGCACCGGCATAGTTTACCCCTCATCAAAAATCATGCCCAGAAGAAAAAAAAAAAACATTCTTCAATTCAGAGGAAATGAAACCAAACCTGCATATGACTTGCTGAAATAAAAAAAAAAAAACCACCTGGTAGAGATGACAGCATAAATACTGAGCAGAACCAATCGTCCTGGTAGCAGTTGAGAAATGGATTTTGTATTGGGCTCATTTACACAGCTCATTTTATTAAACCGTTTTGAATTAAAAAAGTGAAATGCTTCATTATAGTTTCTCAGAAATAACTACAAAGATTACATAGTCCTATACAGTTTAAAGACACAAAGTGGATGCTGAGTGACTAGATGTCACTCCAGGAGTGGAATTTTAGAAAGTTAGTCCTTGGAGTAGAATGGCACCATGGCTTTGGCAGCAGATACAAAGGAATGATGCTTGGAGAGGAGGTAGGGGACACTCTGCAGTTGGCCGGTGGACAGAAGAGAGTCCCATTCTGAGACGGACTCTTAGACTCCATGGTTTATCTTCCACTGCTCATACCTCTGTCTTCATAAATGGTAATTTCAATAACACGAAGTCCTCTCTCAATTGGGTCTGTCAGAAGGAGGCCTTGTGGAGCATAAATCTTCTCATTCTGTTCCTGAATATATTTGGTGATTTCTTTCAGAACCTTCTCATAATGTGTTTCCATGCACAAAAAGATAGTATATGCTGTCAAACAGGCTAAGCAGCCTTCAAGGTAAGACTGGCCCCCAAGCTTTTCTGCTTCGGCATAAAGGTTATTTAGAGTATGAACTGTTTCTTCAAACTGCTGCCGGTCAATCCGGTTTTCCAACTCGGAGGGGAACTTGGTCTGGAACTGGCACTGGGTGCCGCTGCTGTAGTCCCTCTGGATGAAGACCTTGCCGGACACGGGAGCCTGCTGCGGCCTCATGGCGGGCGGGCGGGGCCGGGCCGCGCTGTGCCGCCTCCTCTGTGGCCCTCCAGCGGATGTCCTTAATGCCAAATTTTTAAAAGATATTTTACTATTGTAAAACTGTGTCTAACTATAAGAATATCTCTTACCATCAAATTAACTATATTATATTTCCACCAAAGACTAACATGTGTTGGAATGTTCATCCACTCATTTACCCATTCATTTATGTATAACATGGGATTGATCAATAAGTCCAGTTTCCATGAGCATGTTCGGAGTATTGCTGCTAAAATTGCTTCCACTAGATAACTTACTTTTGAGAGAGTTATGACAACATGGTATGAAAGTTCCTTGAAAAGACTTTGGAGAGAGTAGTAGGGGTGTGGAGCCAAGATGGCAGAGATCAGAAAGGAGTCTCTGTAACCTCCTCTAACATTCCCTCAAACCAATAACATGTAGTCTCTAGACTGATTTTGAAGTAAAAAAAATCCACAATATCTGGAGTACAACACATTTCTAGAAGAAGATACTCTGGAAGAACTTCAAAACAAGTCTGTTTTAATTGGGCAGAGGAGTGGTCTGCTGAACCCAGACTGCAGCACAGGGAGACCGGGGCAGGAAGCTGGAGCACGGAACTGGAACAGGAGTTGGAGCAGGAGTCTGAGCATTGTGCTTTTCACACACCTGGGAGTCTTCTGTGGGCTTCGTGGGCCAATTTGTCTGATTGTAAGCAGGTGGTTTGGAAAATCTGCCTTTTGTGGGGGGTAGATTGTGAACCACTGAACGAACCCCTGAAGAGCTCTGGAAATAGCTGCCAATACACAGCACCCTAAAGCAATAAATCAATCAGCAGAACTGCTAAGCACTTGAAATAACTCAATAGCAGAACTGCCCCAGGGCAAATTAAAGCAGCTGTCCCTCCTTTGCCTTGAACAGACCTCACACAGTTAAAAAAAATGAATAAAAAACCAAAAAGAGCTCTTATCATGGACAGCTTTTATGGAGAGAGGGAAGAACAGACCTCAAATCCTGAGGTCCCTAAAGGTAAAGCAACTCCAGAAAAAGCCCCAAAGAGAGACATAAACTGGACTCCATGCCACAAGGCTTTCTTTGAAGATTGCATAAAGAATCTTAAAAGAGAGTTAGAAGAAACATGGGGAAACAAAATGAGATCATTGCAAAATAAAATGGAAAAAAATGGAAAAAGAATGCAACAAACAAAAAAATGTAATTGATCAATTGCAAAAGGAACTAAAAACAGTAACTGAAGAAAATAAGACATTAAAAATTAGAATCGAACACATGGAAGTGAATGACTCAACAAGACTCCAAGAATCAGTCGAACAAAAACAAAAAAATGAAAAGATAGGAAAAAAAAACATGAAATATCCTCTAGGAAAAACAAATGACCTGGAAAATATATCTAGGAGAGACAATCTAAGGATTATAGAGCTTCCTGAAAGCCATGATGAAAAAAAAGAACCTAGACACTATCTTCCAGGAAATCATAAAAGAAAATTGCTTTGATATTTTAGAATCAGAAGGCAAAATAACTATTGAAACAATCCACTGATCACCTCCTGAAAGGAACCCAAATATTAAATCCTCCAGGAATATTGTGGCTAAATTTCAGAACTATCATACCAAGGAAAAGATATTGTGAGAAGCCAGAAAGAAATAATTTAAATATCGAGGAGCCACAATTAGGATCACTCAGGACCTAGCAGTTTCCACTTTAAAGGATCAAAGGGCCTGGAATCTGATATTCTGGAAAGCAAAGGAACTTGGATTAAAGGCAAGAATAAACTATCCAGCTAAAATAAGCATTATATTTTAGGAAAGAAGATGGACATTCAATGATATAGGTGAATTTCACCTATTTCTAATGAAAAGACCAGAACTGAACAAAAAAAAAAAATTGGTCTACAAACACAGACCTGAAGAGAAACATAAAAAGGTTACGAGATAAAAAAAAAACTCTTGAGAACTATTATTTATGTTATGGATACTTATAGAATGAGGGTTGATTTTATGATTTTATTATTATATTATGATTATTATGATTTTATGATCATTATGATATTATAATCTGAAAAAGAAATTAGAGGTAGAAAAGGGATAACACTGGAAGAAGAGGAAAAGGAAGTAAAATAAGGCAAATTATATCACATGTAGAGGCAAAGAAAACCTATAATGATTGAGGGGGGAAAAGGGAGGGGAATGAGAATTGTGTTAATCTTCATCTCTTCAGATTTGGCTCTGAGAGAATAATAGACGTATTGGGTATCACAAAGAAACTTGTCCTACCTCATAAAGAAACAGATGAGAAAGGGGGAAAAGAAAGGGAATAGACTGATAGAAGGGAAAACAGAAGAATTAAGGGAAAGGTGTAAAAAAGGGAATGGGGCTCTAAAGAGGAAGTATTGTTTGAGGGAAGTGGTTATCTAAAGCAAAATACTAGGGAGGAGGGAAAGGGGATAAGAAAGAGAAAAGCATAAGCTAGGGTAAATAAGATGGCAGGAAATACAGAATTGGTTATTGTGAATGTGAATGGAATGAACTCTACCATAAAGCAGAAGTGAATAGCAGACTGGATTAAGAACCAGAATCCAACAATATTTTGTTCACAAGAAACACATCTAAAGCATAGAGACACATACAGGATGAAGATAAAAGGCTGAAGCAGAATCTATGATGCTTCAGGTGAACAAAAAAAAAGCAGGGGTAGCAATCCTGATCTCAGATCAAGTAAAAGCAAAAATATATCTAATTAAAAGAGACAAGGAAGGAAACTATATCTTACTAAAGGGTACCATAGACAATGAAGCAATATCAATACTAAACATATATGCACCAAGTGGTATAGCATGGAAATTCCTAGAGGAAAAGTTCAGAGAGATGCAAGAAGAAATAGAAAGCAAAACTATAATAGTGGGGGATCTCAACCTCCCTCTTTCAGAACTAGATAAATCAAACCACAAAATAAATAAGAAAGAAGTTAGGGAGGTAAACAAAATGTTAGAAAAGTTAGGTATGATAGATCTTTGGAGGAAATTAAATGGAGACAGAAAGGAGTTTACTTTTTTCTCAGCAGTCCATGGAACTTATACAAAAATTGACCATGTGTTAGGACACAAAAACCTCAAAATCAAATTCAGGAAGGTGGAAATAGTAAATGTATTTTTTTCAGATCATGACAGAATAAAAATCATATGCAATATAAGGCCAGGAGAAAATAGATCAAAAAGCAATTGAAAACTAAATAATCTCACCCCAAAGAATGAATGGGTGAAACAGCAAATTACAGACACAATTACTAATTTCATTCAAGAGAATGACAATAATGAGACAACATACCAAAATTTGTGGGATCCAGCCAAAGCAGTAATAAGGAGAAATTTTATATCTCTAGATGCTTATTTGCATAAACTAGAGAAAGAGAAAATCAATGAATTGGGCTTGCAACTAAAAAAGCTAGAGAACAAATTAAAAACTTCCAATCAAATACCAAACTTGAAATCCTAAAAATAAAAGGAGAGATTAATAAAATTGAAAGTAAAAAACTATTGAATTAATAAATAAAACTAAAGTTGGTTTTATGAAAAAACAACAAAACAGATAAACCTCTAGTTAATTTGATTAGAAAAAGGAAAGAGGAAAATCAAATTGTTAGTCTCAAAAAGAAAAAGGGAGAACTTTCCACCAATGAAGAGGAAATTAGAGCAATGATCAGGAGTTACTTTGCCTAACTTTATGCCAATAAATTTGATAACCTAAGTGAAATGTCGGAATATCTACAAAAATATACATTGCCCAGATTAACAGAAGAAGAAATAAATTACTTAAATAGTCCTATTTTAGAAAAAGAAATAGAACAAGTCATTTACCAGCTCCCTAAGAAAAAATCCCCAGGACCAGATGGATTGACATGTGAATTCTATCAAACATTTAAAGAACAATTAACTCCAATATTATATAAACTATTTGAAAAAATAGGGAATGAAGGACTCCTACCAAATTCCTTTTATGACACAGACATGGTACTTACACCTAAACCAGGTAAAACAAAAACAGAGAAAGAAAATTATAGACCAATCTCCCTAATGAATATTGATGCAAAAATCTTAAATAAATTATTGGCAAAGTGATTACAGAAAATCATCCTCAGAATAATACACCATGACCAAGTAGGATTTATACCAGGAATGCAGGGATGGTTCAATATTAGGGAAACTATTAGCATAATTGACTATATCAATAACCAAATTAACAAAAAAACATTATCTCAATAAATGCAGAAAAAGCATTTAATAAAATCCAACCATTCCTATTAAAAATACTAGAGAATATAGGGATTAGTATACTTTTCCTTAAAATAGTCAGTAGCATCTATTTAAAACCATCAGTTGGCATCATATGTAAGGTCATAAACTGGAACCATTCCCAATAAGATAAGGGGTGAAACAAGGTTGCCCACTATCACCATTACTATTCAATATTGTATTAGAGTTGCTAGCTTTGGCAATAAGACAAGAAAAAGAGATTAAAGGAATTACAGTAGGTCATGAGGAAACCAAATTATCACTCTTTGCAGATGCTATGATGGTCTACTTAGAGAACCCTAGAGAATCAACTAAAAAACTGTTAGAATTAATCCACAACTTTAGCAAAGTTGCAGGATACAGAATAAATCCACACAAATCATCAGCATTTTTATACATCACTAACAAAATCAACAGCAAGACATACAAAGAGAAATTCCATTCAAAATAACTATCGATAGTATAAAATATTTGGGAATATATCTGCCAAGGGAAAGTCAGGATCTATATGAGCAAAACTACAAAACACTTTCCACACAAATAAAGTCATATCTAAACAATTGGAAAAATATCAAGTGCTCTTGGATAGGTCGAGCTAATATAATAAAGATGGCAATACTACCTAAACTAATCTATCTATTTAGTGCTATACCAATCAAACTCCCAAGAGATTATTTAACTGAACTAGAAAAAATAACAACAAAACTCATCTGGAAAAACAAAAGGTCAAGAATTTCAAGGGAATTAATGAAAAAAAAAAAAGCAAATGAGGGTGGCCTAGCTGTACCAGATCTAAAACTAAATTATAAAGCAGTGGTCAGCAAAACCACTTGGTACTGGCTAAGAAACAGAATAGTGGATCAGTAGAATAGGTAAGGTTCATGGGACAAAATACTCAATGACAATAGTAATCTAGTGTTTGATAAACCCAAAGATCCCAGTTTTGGGGACAAAAACTCACTATTTGACAAAAACTGCTGGGAAAATTGGAAACTAGTTTGGAAGAAACTAGGCATTGACCCACACCTAACACCATATACCAAGATAAGGTCAAAATGGATTCATGATCTAGGCATAAAGAATGATATTATAAACAAATTAGAACAATATAGGATGGTTTACCTCTCAATCCTGTGGAGGGGGAAGGAATTTGTGACCAAAGAAGAACTAGAGGTCATCATTAATCACAAAATAGATAAGTTTGACTATATCAAGTTAAAAAGTTTTTTGTACAAACAAAATGAATGCAGACAAGATTAGAAGGGTAGCAATAAACTGGGAAAACATTTTTACATTCAAAGGTTCTGATAAAGGCCTCATTTCTAAAATATATAGAGAATTGACTCAAATATATAAGAATTCAAGCCATTCTCCAAGTGATAAATGGTCAAAAGATATGAACAGATAATTTTCAGATTAAAAATTGAAACTATTTGTAGTCATGAAAAGGTGCTCCAAATCACTATTGATCAAAGAAATGCAAATTAAGACAACTCTGGGATACCACTACACACCTGTCAGATTGGCTAAGATGACAGGAAAAGATAATGACAAATGCTGGAGAATATGTGGGAAAACTGGGACACTGATACATTGTTGGTGGAACTGTGAACAGATCCAACCATTCTGGAGAGCAATTTGGAGCTATGCTCAAAAAGTAATCAAACTGTGCAAACCCTTTGACCCAGCAGTGTTTCTATTGGGCTTATATCCCAAAGAGATCTTAAAGGAAGGAAAGGGACCCACATGTGCAAAAATGTTTGTGGCAGCCCTTTTTGTAGTGGCAAGAAACTGGAAACTGAAAGGATGCCCATCAATTGGAGAATGGCTGAATAAATTATGTATATGAATGTTATGGAATATTATTGCTCTATAAGAAATGACCAGCAGGATGATTTCAGAGAGGCCTGGAGAGACTTGCATTAACTGATGCTGAGTGAAATGAGCAGAACTATGAGAACATTATACACAGAAACAAAACTATACGATGATCAATTCTGATGGACATGGTTCTCTTCAACAATGATGTGATTCAAACCAGTTCCTATTGTTCAGCAATGAAGATAGTCATATACATCCAGAGAGAGGCCTGAGGGAACTGACTGTGGACCACAACACAGCACTTTTAATGCTTTCTGTGAATATTTCCTTGCATTTTGTTTTCCTTCTTAGGTTTTTCTTTTTCTCTTTCTAGATCTGATGTTTCTTGTGCAGTAAGATAACTGTATAGATATGTATACATATATTGGATTTGTCATATAATTTAACATATTTAGCATGAAAAAAGAAAAAGAAAAAAGTAAAGACTTTGGAGAACATGTGGAGATTCTGTAACTGGTTCCAATCTACTAGCCATATAATAAATAGAAACCTCTTATTGACTATAATGACTAAATCAGAACCTTGAATAACTTCAAAAGCTCTTAATTTGGCTGGACCTTTTTGTTCTTGGATTTGATTTCTACTCACCAGCTGATTTCTTGCATTGTGAAAGAAGAGATAATGACCTTAAGTGAAGGGCCTTTAGCCAACTATCTTTATGGTCAGCATGTGGACCCATGAACATGGGCCTTAATTCTTTGCTTCTGTGTGTTCTTTTGTTTTAGGTTGAGGTGATTAATCTGAAAGCTACAATCTTGTAAGTTTTGAAATATTTGAGACTCACCCATCAAGGAGTCTGGGAATCTAGAATTCTATGAGACTATAAGATTGTGTGAGTTAATGGCATGTCAAGTTTTGTAGTCACTCTGTAGCCTTCTAGAGGGTTACTTAAGTAATATTAATTTCAAGATTTCCCAAATCTACCATCCCTAAAATTTACACTTAGAAGAATTAAAAGTAAGCCCCAACTTCAGTAAAGAATTGAAAGGTACCATGCTCCTGAAGTCCAATTCTTGCCCACAGCCTAAAGATTGTCTACAATATCCTTGAATAGTCCCTCTGCTGCAAGATTTCCACTGACAGAAAATACACTATTTGCCAAGGTAGAGAATATTTTGGGAGGCAATTAAATGTCTCTATATTCAGTTAAAATCCATTTTCTCAAAACTCCCATCATTGGCATATAATGCTTAAAGTACAGTTTCACTTTGACTAATTCTGATAGCCAGAATTAGTTACTGGGAGTGCTGGGTATTTGCTTATACCTGTTTGAAGCCGAATGTGAGCAAATTATTAGACAGTTGGGATGCTTTGCAAAGCAATGGACAATTGGTACATTTTCCAATCCTCAACTCTGTTGGGGAAAAGACAATTAACTAAGGATGATGAAGAAAACCAGGGGAAAAAAAATTCACCTGGAGCAAGGTCTGAGCCATGAATATATAAACTAGAAACTCTGCTGAGCCAAAGGATCATGGTGGGAGGTATGAAAAAAAGCAATTTTAAAGATAGAGAATTAGAATCAGGTTTTTCAGAGAAGGTGTCCTATAAATAGTAGTAATAGATAACAATGGATAATAGATAACATAGGGTAATAGAGTCAAAAGGGACCTCGGAAGTCATCAAGTCCAACTATCTCTTTTCCTTTATGAAAAATGCACATAAATTTACATAAAGTTACATGGCTTCTCCAACATCATACAAGTAGTAAGCACCTAAGGCAAAACTAGAACTGATATATCTTAGAATTTAAGTCTAACATCATATATGCTTCATTATCTATCTTCCTCTATGATAATAGTTTGTCTCACATAATTTCCCACCAATGGCATTCTTTTATGGAATTCAACAGCTAACCATGCTCTTACTCTATTTTATCAGTGTCACATTGAGACTTAATCATAATGGACACCACTGCCCAAAGGATATATGGTTATCATAGTGTAGAGAGTTTGGAAGGCACAAAGAATTCCACAAAATTTGTTATATTTACTGTATGTGGGGTGTTGGACAAGTATTCCATCTTTTTTGCAATACATGGACAAAAGTTTAACTTCAGATTAAGAGGGAAATTGTTCCAATGTGGGAATACCAAAACCACTTCTAAGTAGTCTGACTCTGGACATGGCCAATACAAATAAGTGGCTATATCAGTTATTTTAGCAATAACTTGGTTTAGCAATTTGGTTGGTGTGGGTAAAGGTCTGAGGCAGGCAGACTCACCAGCAGGCTATTGCAATAGTCCAAGACCCGCAACAGGGTCTACACCAAGGTAATAACAATTATCAAAGGAAAGAAGGGGAAATTTAAGAGATATTGCAAAGGTGAAACTGATAGGTCTTGGCAACATATTGAATGTGGACATGAAAAATCGTGAGGAATTGATGAGACCTAAGTTCAAACCAAAAAGATTGGTAAAATGGTGCTGTCCTTGGTAATAATAGAAAAGTTAGGAGCTGAGGAAGGTTGGGGGGGAGGAGAAGAACATGTTGAGTTTCAGATCTTGCTGGATATCTAGTTTAAGATGTTTGAAAAATGGTTGGAGATAAAAGATTGAGATCAGCAGAGAGGTTTAAAAAAATGATTGATTTGAGATTCATTAGCATAGAGATTTTAATTATATCCAGGGGAGCTGATGAGATGACCAAGGGAAATTGTATAAAAGAGAAGAAGCCCTAGAACAGAGCACTGCGGGATATCTACAATTAGAGGTCATGAAATGCTTCTTATTTTTAACATTTCTACGACAGGTTTGTTGTTGTTACATTTTTGTACAATTTCCAGAGATACAGTAGTATTGTAATTTTCAAGAAGCCTGAAAATTCTTATTGTTTGTCTCCTTGCTGTTTAGAGGCTGATCATTTTTTTATTGCTTCCAAGTCATTTTTAGTTTAGCAGTTTCCTTTGTTTCTTTATTTATATCTAACATCTAATATTCTAATACATCTAATATTATCTATATCTAATAATAACCATTTTCCCTCTAATAAAATAATTCTACTTTTTTTTACTAAAGTAGTTATTTTGGTTCAATTTTTATGGAATTTTTTCAAATGCTTAGGTTCATTATTATCATGGATTGGTGATCCTTAAGCCTCCTCAACTCCTTTTTTCTATTTTATCTCGATCTTAGAGGAAATGATCACAATTTATAGCAAGAAGATCATCAAAGCCCGATTCCTTCACTTTCTCATAAAAAATCAATATGTTAGGAAATTTCATTTCTTCTTTTTATTCATTCGATGTGTTTATTATCCATCTTGTTTATCCTTGAGAAAAAATTACATCTTTTCCTCAGATGCTACTGTTCATATCATTATAGTACAATTTTTTCTGATGTTTTTGCCTTTATTCTTTTCATGCATATTTTTAATTGTTCCATGTTATTTGGTTTTATTTCATTTTTAAATTTTCAATATATTTGTATTGGAGATTTCTAAGAATTTTGTTTTATTTTTTAGCTTATTGCTTTTGAGGTAGATGCTAAGGAGCAGTTTTCTTCATGTTTTATCTGCCATCTCTATGGGATTTTTAACAATGGCAAATTGGAATGTATATACTGAATGGTCACCAAGATGTTTAAAGTACTAGAGATCATCCTTTTTTATTTTACTGAAATACTTTATTTTAAAAATTCTTCAGAAAATTTTTTGAGTTCTAAATTCTCTCTCCCTTGAGCCCCTCCTCACTCATTTAGAAGACAAACAATATATTATCAATTATATATGTGAAATCATGCAAACTATATTTCCTTATTAGCCATGTTGCAAAAATATGAATAAAGTGGAAAAGTATACTTCAATTTATACTCAGAATTCTTCAGTTTTCTCTGGATGTAGATAGCATTTTTCATCATGAGTGCTTTGGAATTGTCTCAGATCATTATATTGATCAGAGTAGTAGTCGTCCATCGGTGATCATTGTTACAATATTGCTTTTACTACATTCAATGTTCTCCTGGCTCTTGTCACTTCAATCTGCATCAATTCATATATAAAATTCACACTTTCAGTATTTTTCTGAAACCATCCCCAACCCTTATTATTTCTTATAGTACAATAGTATTTTACTATAATCATATACCACAATTTATTCAGCCATTCTCCAATTGATAGACATTATCTCAATTTCTATTTCATTGTCCCCTACCTAAAGACAAGCTATAAGTATTTTTATACCTATAAGTCCTTTTTCCTCTGATCTCTTTGGGATACAGATCTATGGGCCACAGTCTTTTTAAATGGTTTAATTGACATCTTTTGTTTTCTCATGTGCTTAATTCATAATATATCCCTCTCCCTCTGCCACCAGGAGAACAAATAATAAAGAAATAAAAGAGAAAAGACCATGTCAGCAAAACCAATCAAGACATCAATGAAATCTGATTATATATTCTCTTACACTTCAGTGGTCTCCCATATCTGCAAAGAAGGGAGAGAAGGAACTCATATTTCTTTTTCAGGGCCAAGCTTAATCATTGTAACTACAAACTCTTCAATTTCAATTTTTGTTGTTATCAGGGTTTTTTTTTTACATTTAAATTATTGAAGTCATTATGTATCTTGTTTTCTACATCTAATCCACTTTAGTTCACCCATATTCTTCAAATTCATTTTTTTCTTAAAGCACAGTAATAATTTATGACATTCATATATAAGAATTCACTTAGCCATTCTTTAGTCAATAAACATTTATTTGTTTCCAGTTCTTTGTTTCTACCAAAGTGCTACTATTGATACTTTACTGTAAATGAGTACTTTTTTATCTTTAATTTCCTGGGGTATGATCTTTGTGTCACTTTCTTAGCATAACTCTATATTGTTTTCCAGAATAGTTGGACAGATTCACAGTTCTTCCAACAGCGTATGCATGTACCTATCTTTTTCACAACTCTTCCAATATTTACTATTCCCATTCTTTTTTCAGCTGTGTCAATTTTTTGAGTCTGAGTTGAAATCTCAGATTTGTTTTAATTTTTCTATCTCTTATTATGAGCTATTTGAAACCATATGGTAAATAGCTTGCAATTCTTCTTTGAAAAACTGTTTAGTCATATCCTTTTAATTCTTATCCATTGAAGAATGAATTTGAAGACCATGCTATATTAAGACTAGGTGAAGAGAATAACATGAAATAAGTGTCAAATGATAGGTACAAAGGACAGCTGTGAAAAGGATATGGCAGATGGCACATTGAGCTCAGAGAACAACCAGTACACCAGTTTGGCTGGAACACGGAGCACATGAATGGGAGTAATATATAATAAATCTTCAAAAATAGGTAAGTTGGGAAAAGTGTGAAAAAAGATTTATGAATAATTATCACATTTGATCCTTACAACAACCCTGTGAGGTAGGAACAAATTTTTTTATATCTGTTTTACAGATGAGAAAACTGTTCAGACAGGATAATCACTTTGTCCATGAGCAGGGAAATGGCATCAGAACTTATCCTGATTAGATGTCAAAACCCACAATTGTGACTATAATTTACCCTGCTCAAAAATCACTCCACTTGCATAATAAATGCCTATTATTTTACTATTCTGTTTAAAGAAAAATAGGCTTGTTATAGCAAACTTTATGTAGCAACTCCCATAAAATGATGTTTTTAAAATAATTTTCTCCTCTTCCCATATTTACCCTCTCCAAAACATCCTTTACCAAGATTCCAAGTTGATATTCCTAAAGCACAGATGTAATTACAGCAGTCTTCAGCTCACAAAACTTTTATTGTGCCCTCTCTTTCTTGCTTGCTCACTCTCTCTTGCTAGCTCTCTTTGTCTCTGTATCTGTCTCTCTGTCTCTCTGTCTCTCTGTCTCTCTCTGTCTCTCTGTCTCTCTGTCTCTCTCTGTCTCTCTCTATCTCTGTCTCTCTCTTTATATATATGCATGGCACTACTCCCAGTACTGGGGATACAATGACAATATACATACACACACACACACACATTATATATATATATATATATATATATATATATATATATCGGTCAGTCTGTCTCTGACTCTTTCTCTGTCTATTTCTCTGTCTCTGTCTCTGTCTCTGCCTCTGTCTCTCCATCTCTGTATCCCTCTGTGTCTGTCTTTCCTTTCTCAAAGATAAAATACAATCTCTTCTAGTAAGCATTTAAATTCCTTCACAATCTGTCTCTGATCTTCCTCCTTCACCTTACTTGCCTCCACACACTCAAAGTTCCAGTCCAACTAACTTACTTCTTACAAGACAATCCTACTCCATTGGGGAACTTTATTAGCTAAATAACCAATAGTAGATCACAGATTGTCCCAATTTCCAGACCCTACTGGGGGAATAATGGACTCCCCCCATAATGTTTGAATTTTTTCATGCCTGGGATATTCTTCCTCCTCACCTCTATCTCTAATAATCCATAAGTCCCATGCAGGCTTAACGTAAGTGTTTTCTCCTATATCAGGCCTTTCATGATTCTCTTATATCTTGCTATTGGACTCAGATGGTACTGGAGCTGAAAGTGAGACTGGTGACTTTGCACAGCCCTCCCCTCACTTAAATCCAATTCACTTGTACATGTCATGGCAACACCTCTCTGATGTTATGGTCCTCTTCAAAAAAGGACAAATAAGATTTATTAGAGTGCTTTCTTCAAAACTATTTATTTTGTATAACTTTGTACAGATTTTGTATTTATGTGAGAGGGATTTCTACCCCACCTCAATTAATTGAACTGGTATAAGGGCCTGATGAAATTCATAAACATATATATTGTCTTAGATTACCAGCCTCAAAAAGCTATACCTTTTCACTTTACACTTTTTTTGTAATAGCAAAAAACTGGAAAAAAAATATGTTCCCTATTTAACCTATATCAGATTATTTGCTTCCTTGGAGGGAAGGGGGGATAAGAAAAGGAGGGAGAAAAAAAGTGAAACACAAAGTCTTACAAAAATGAATGCTGAAAACTATTTTTACATGTATTTGGAAAAATAAAATTTTATTGAAAATAAAAATAAATATATAAATAAAAATCCTCCAAAAAAGAAAGGATAAGTCCATCAGTTCACAGATGACCAAATTACAATATAGAAATGTAACATATTATAAATACAAAATGAGGAACATAACAAAATTAAAGAAATATGAGATTTCTATGAATTATAACATTTATCTATTAAATAAGTATTTATTAAGTATTTCCTATATGCATGGCACTACTCCCAGTACTGGGGATAAAATGACAAAAATATAACAGACCCCACCTTAAGGTGCTTCTTCTGAGGGAAAACAGCATTCTATTTGAGGGAAACAATGCAAATAAATATGTGCAAAATGAATTTTAAAAATAACTGACAAATACAACAAGATGAACTTCCTTTGGGAGATGACATTTAAGAAAAAAAAAAACCTTGAAAAGAAGTCAAATATTCTGTGCAGTAAAGGTGATAAGAGATTGTATTCCAGGTATGAGGAACAGACTGTGCAAAGGCACAGAGATGGGAAATGAAATGTTTTGTTCGTGAAACAGTAAGTAGGTCAGTTCATCTGGAACATAAAAACCTATGATGTTGAATAAGCTTGGAAAGATGGGATTGATGAGGATTAGGAAGGATATGAAATAAGAAGGGAAAAATAAAGCAAACTAGGAAAACAATATATTTCAGAAAAGAAAATAGTGTAAATAGAGAAAACTAAAATCAACTGCAATATTGTGTAACTATAATGGCCAATCATGGCCCAGAGAAGAGATGATAATATTAATCTCTTTCCTCTCTTGGGGAAGGTCAATTTTTATTTTTTAAATTATTATTATTTTAATATGCCGTGGGTACAGAATGTTGCATGTCCTAATAGAATCAGTCTCTAAATAGGTTGGTTTTGTTTAGGCATTTTTCTTTGTTTTTAAGGGAAGACTCACTGAGAAATAGAGGGAGAAAGGGCAGAATCAAAAAATATCCAGAATTATTATGCTCAAAGGGCTAAAAACCTGTGCAAATCTTTTCTTCCAGCAGTATCACTACTGGATCTGTATCCCAAAGAGATCATTAAAGAGGGAAGAGGACTCACGTGTGCAGAAATATTTGTAGCAGTTCTTTTTTGAGATGGCAAGAAATTGGAAATTGAATGATTTCCCATTATTTGAAGAATGACTAAATAAGTAATGGTATATGAATATAATGGAATATTATTGTTCTATAAGAAATGATGCTGAAAAAAGAAAAAGAAATGATGATCAGGCTGATTTCAGAAAAACCTGGAAAGACTAACATGAATTGATGCTGAGTGAAGTGAGCACAACTAGGAGAACATTATACACAGTAACAGCAAAATGATGTGATAATCAATTGTGGTGGACTTGGCTCTTCTCAGCTGGGCAGTGATTTAAAACAATTTCAATAGACCTAAATGGAAAATACCATCTGCATCATCCAGAGAGAGAATTATGGAGACTGAATGTGGACTTTAGCATAGTATTTTCACTTTTTTTGTTTGCTTCCTTTCTCATAGTTTTTTTTTTCCTTCTTGGTCTGATATTTCTTGCATAACATGATAAATATGAAAATACATTTAATAGAATTTCATATATTTAACTTATAACAGATTACTTGCTGTCTTTGGGGGGAGAATGTGTAAGGAAGAATTTGGAACACAAAGTCTTACAAAAGCAAATGTTGAAAACTATATTTACATGTATTTGGAAAAATAAAATATTGCTGAAAAAATTTAAGAATATATTCAGAATAAACTCATACAAAAACAAAAGGCACTAACAAAATTACAAAGTAATAACCAAATGAAGGAAAAAAATAGATGAAAAAATGAAAAAGCAAACCAACAAATAAATAAATGTTCATCTACTTTTACTGTTTTTACTAACTTTAATCCCTTATTTTAATTTTCAGTTTCAAATTCTGAATATATATAATCCCATGAATCATTTCCATTTACACAGAAAAATGCAAAAAGATGCTTGTATATGAAACTATGAATCTCTATACCATTTTTTAAATTATATATTAAGGGGCAGCTAGATGGCACAGTGGATAGAGTACTGGCCCTGAAGTCAGGAGAACCTGAGTTCAAATCTGGCTTAAGACAATACTGTTTAGCCTGGGCAAGTCACTTAACCCCAATTGCCTCAGGGAAAAAAATATATATATTTATAAAGTTCCACACATTACTATCAAAACTGTCCTGAATCTCTGTTCTTCCTTCAGAGCTCCCACCTGACCTCTTCTTTTAGTGTCTTCATAGCTTCTAAAAAAGGAAGTGTCATGCAATGAATTGGAGCCAGCTGATGTGTTCAAATTCTACTTTTCCAAGTTCCCAGTGTGATTTATGGCAAGATAATTTACTTAGATGTGTGTAAAGACTTTTGACTAAGTAATCCAGTACAGCTCTCAATTGAAGGACCCTCCAGTTTGAAAATCAATAGGGAAGAGAATTTTAACCTTTTAAAATAAAAATTAAATAAATAAAACATTTGAAGGGCATTAACTATTAAATAGCCACTCCAATAGAATTTATTCCAGTGAAGCAAATTAACATAGAGGGATACTTAGGGGATTATCTGATATGCACAGAAAATGACATGTTGAGAATAGATCTGCCTTTCAGAACAATTAAATGTTTTTAGCATCACATATTTTTAGCTAAATTGACTCGGCTAAAATTATTCATAAGAATAAAACATCAGATAAAAGTTAAATTCTACCAATGATGCTAAAAGATATAAATTTATAGATTGGAAAAACTAATAGGATTAAACTTTCATCCTATACAACAGAAAAAAAATAATAAAAATAGGTGCCTTTACCATAATAAGAGTATTTTCAACTATCCATTGTCTATTATTATTATTTATCTTTGACTTAGACAAGTTTTATGACTCAAGAAAATTAACTCATGAATCTTTGAAAACTGACCACATCTCCTCAGGCAGTTCTTTAAAACTTCAAAATACAATGAATATTATGGAATATTATTGTTCTGTAAGAAACGACCAGCAAGATGATTTCAGAGAGGCCTGGAGAGACTTACATGAACTGATGCTGAGTGAAATGAGCAGAACCAGGAGATCATTATACACGGCAACAACAGTACTATATGACGATCAATTCTGATGGACATGGCTCTCTTCAACAATGAAATGTTTCAAACCACCTCTAATTGTTCACTGAAGAAAGCCATATACACCCAGAGAGAGGGATGTGAAATGTGGACCACAACATAACATTCTCATACTCCTTGATTGATGTTTGCTTACATTGTGTTTCCTTTATCTGATATATTGTTTGTGTAGATAAGATTTTTCTTGCACAACAATGATAAGTTTGGAAATATGTTTACATATATTTGATTTGCCAATATTTTAACATAATTAACATGTAGTGGATATCCTGCCATCTAGGGGAGGGGTGGGGAGTTGGGGGGAAAATTTGTAACAGAAAACTATGTAAGGGTTATTGTTGAAGAATTACCCACACATATGTTATGCAAATAAAATAAAAAAATAATTTAAAAAAACAGAGATTGGTCAAAATTACAAGAATAATTCACAATGCATAAAAACAAAGCACTTTATGCTCATTATCTTATTTGAGCCTTACAAAAACCATCTAGATGATGCTGTGCATTTTAATTTATAGATGAAAAACCTAAGTGTCATTAAGGTATAATAGTTTTCATAAGTTCATAAGCTGCCAAGTTCTGGAACTTAGATTTCAACCCTATTATCAAGTTTATTATAAAAATCTTCATTTACACCATACTTCAAAATTTTAAATTGCAAACAAAATATTGAGAATTTGATTCTCGAATGTTGGAGGGGATGTGGAAAGACTGGTACACTGATGCATTGTTGGTGGAGCTGTGAACAGATCCAACCATTCTGGAGAGCAATTTGGAGCTATGCTCAAAAAGTTATCAACCTATGCATACCCTTTGACCCAGCAGTGTTTCTATTGGGCCTATATCCCAAAGAGATCTTAGAGGAGGGAAAGAGACCCACATGTGCAAGAATGTTTGTGGCAGCCCTTTTTGTAGTGGCTAGAAACTGGAAACTGAAGGGATGCCCATCAATTGGAGAGTGGCTGAATAAATTATGGTATATAAATGTTATGGAATATTATTGTTCTGTGAGAAACAACCAGCAGGACGATTTCAGAGAGGCCTGGAGAGACTTGCATGAACTGATGCTCAGTGAAATGAGCAGAACCAGGAGATCATTATACACGGCAACAACAATACTATATGAGGATCAGTTCTAATGGACATGACTCTCTTCAACAATGAAATGCTTCAAACCACTTCCAATTGTTCAGTGAAGAAAGCCATATACACCCAGAGAGAGAGAGATGTGAAATGTGGACCACAACATAACATTTTCATGTTCTCTATTGAGGTTTGCTTGCATTGTGTTTCCTTTATCGGATTATTCTTTCTTGTAGATATGATTTCTCCTGCACAAAAAATGATGCAATAACTATACATATATTCGATTTCTTAAGTATTCTAACATAATTATCATGTAGTAGATATCCTGCCATCTAGGGGAGAGGTGGGGAGTAGGGGGGAAAATTGTAACAGAAAGTTTTGTACGGGTTAATGTTTAGGAATTACCCATACATATGTTTTGCAAATAAAAAGTTTTAATAAAAAAAAAGAGAGAGAATTTGATTCTCTTCCCTTCCACTCCCAGCTTAGCTGACAAAATATTAATGGGTCACTGGGTGCTAAGACCCAAGATGCAATATCTGCAAAATGTGTGGCAGAATTAAAGGGATGCTGGACATTGGGATAGCAAAATGTTGACCATACTCATGCTAAACCCTAGGGATAGGTAGCATCTGATTATCCTGATACTTTCATTCACTTTCTTTGTTACCTTGAACAAATTGAATTAATATGCCCATGCCTTGATTTCCTTCTTTTAGGGGGACTAAATGACTTTTCTTCTTCAAGGCAATCAGGATTTAAGTGACTAACTTAGGTCACATAGCTAATAAGTGTCTGAGGCTAGCTTCAAACTCATGTCTTTCTAACTCCAGGACCAGTGAACTATTCACTGTGACACTTAGCTTCCCCAACTAGGTGACTTTTAAGGACTTTTAAGAATTCTAGGGGGCAGCTAGATGGCACAATGGATAGAGTGGCCTGGAGTCAGGAGGACTTGAATTCAAAATCCAGGCTTTGACACATAGCCTAGCTGTCTGACCCTGGGCAAGTCACTTAACCTCAGTTACCTGACCCCCTTCTCCCCCAAAAAAAGAATCCTGGTGATGTCCTTGAAGAAGTCACTAAACTAAGCTGATTTCATCCATTAAAAATTCATTAAATGACTTCATCAGAATAGTCTCTACTCCTACAAAAATGATAATTACAAACCTTTTCTTCTCTCCTCTGGTCCATAGCTATATGCTTGTCTTCTATACTTAAGCCTACTTTTTTTTTTGCTGAGAAGATCTCTTAAATCCTTTCCTCCATTTCTAAAACATTTCAGTATCATCCTTGCTACTCACTTCCCTTTTCTCTAAAAAGGACACCCATTAAGGTTAATTTACCTGTACTCTTGATTTCATTTCTTCCATCCTCTTCCAGGACTTGATTCAGTGTTTATACCTTCTCCTATATGCATCTTCAGTATGTCTCTCCCTCTCTCTCTCTCTCTCTCTCTCTCTCTCTCTCTCTCTCTCTCTATCTCTCTCTCTCTCTCTCTCTCTCTCTCTCTCTCTCTCTCTCTCTCTCTCTCTCTCTCTCTCTCTCTCTCTCTCTCTCTCTCTCTCTTTCTCTCTCTCTCTCTCTCTCTCTCTCTCTCTCTCTCCATATATGTATATACATATATATGTGTGTACATATATATGTATGTGTATACATAAATGTGTACATGTGGGTATATATACATGCATATATACATATATGTGTGTATATATGTATGTATGTATGCATATATAACTTTTTCCTAAATTTTTCTAGACCAGTCAGCTATAGTCTTAGTTCTTCCCTTTCTTTCTCCATTAAACTTCTGGAGATCATTATCTTTACCTGATGTCTCTACTTCTTCATTATTTACTCTGCTCAGCCTCCTGTCAGCCTCTATTCTCACCACTCTAAAGAAACTGTTCCGATGTTATCATCTTTGGAACATTACTGATCATTGCCCATTAGGCACTCTCCCTTCCTAAGCATTACACTCCATCTTCCATCTCAATGTCTTTGCAATGAGATTTTTATATGCCTGGAATGCATTTTTTCTTTATCCACGTCTCAAAAAATCTCTCTCTTCTTTCAACATGCAACTCAAGTATCATTTTGTGCATAAAACCTTTCTTCATCCACAAACTATTTGTATTTAAATACTTCAACATACTTTTATTTGTTAACTTTGTATTTATGACATATATGTGTGTATACATATATTTATTGTTTCTTCTAAGATAATATATTTTTTTGCGAGTAGGAATTATTTCATTGTTTCTGCTTTTATCCCAAACATCTTTCATATTAGTATGGGTTTAATAAATATTTGTTGATTTGATTATTGGATTGGATCTTCTCTCTTCCCTCATATTCACAGATAACACATTTTTCAGGTTTTCTGTCTTCTGTTGTCTTTGTTAGAGCCTGCTTCCTTATCACCTTCCCAAGAATTTTTCTATTCTTCAAGAATTTATCACTTACCCTGTGAAATATTAGATAAATTACATTTCCTCTTAGAGTTTTAATTTTATCAAGGAAAGTAATACCTGTACTACATTTGGTGGAGGTGTTTAATTTCTATTGATTTATTTATTTGTTTCTTTGTTATCTGATTTTTCCCCAATATATTTCTCCCTACTCCTCCAAAGAACTATCTCTTATTTTGTTAAATAAGCACTTAAAATAGTTTTATTAATTTTTTGATCATCTACATTTTTCAATGCTACCCCTTTCCCTCCCAGAGAACTTTCTTCATAACAAAGAGAAAAGGAGGGAACTAAACAAGCCATTGAAATTAACCAATATATTGAAAAAGCTTGCCACTTTATGAGTAGTAAGGGACATTAAATCTTTAATTAATTCCCCCTTCTACAAAGAAGAGAGATAGGTGCCTTCTCTTTTTTTGAGGGGTAGGGGATCAGACTTGATCATTATATTTTCTTAGTAGTTTTATTTTTTTCAATTTATACTTTTATAGACATTCCTTTTCTGGTTCTACCTATTTCATTTTAGATAAGCTTATCTAAGTAAGCTCATTTAATAGTCCATTATTTGTTTAATCATTGCTCAGGCAATGGGTATCTCCTTAGTTTTCAGTTTTTTGCTACCACAAAAAAATCCTGTAATAAATATCTTTAGTATATGTGGGACTTTTTGCTTTGTAATTTAAAAAAGAATATTAATACCTTTTGTTCTAAAAATTATTTTCACATATACATATACGTGTGTGTGTGTGTGTGTGTGAGAGAGAGTGAGTGTGTGTGTCTGGCCTCCCTTGAAATAAAGTTTCTTTGGTTTTTTTGGTTTGTTTTTTAAGAGAGGAAAGAAAAAGCAGTTACAGAAATGCAATCAATACATCTACTGAGCTTTTATAATATATGCACTAACCTACCTTCATAGTACTCTATCTCTGCAAGAATAAATAGAGATATGTTCTCTTACCTATTTTTAGAACCAATATTTTTGGTAATTCTCATTTTATAGTGTTCATTTTTCCTTTTGTTATTTCAATTGTAATGGTCATTGAGTATATCGTTTTCCTGGTTCTCACTTTGTGTCGGTTCATAAAAGTCTTTCTATGCTTCTTTCAATTCCTTCTTATTTGGGGAGAGGGAGCAATTAAGATATTTCATTATGTTTATGTACCACAATCTGGTTGCTCTCCAATGAATGAGCTTGTTTTGTTTCCCATTATTTGCATTATAATTGAAAGTTCAAATGTCAAATAAGAGGCAACAAGGCATAAAAAGAGTCAATCTTGGAGTCAAGAAGATTTCAATCCTAATTATGACAAATACTTATTATGTGACTCCATCAACTCTTCATGGGGAGCAACTCCAGTATTCTCAGCTCTTAGCACAGTTGGTAGTAAGTGCTTCATAAAATATATGTTTTTTGGTTGATTTACCATCTTGGTTATAAATCTGAAGAGCAGGTGCTAAATTCATTGCAATGTTTTTTGAATAACAAATTATCTTCCAGAAATTAATTTTTCAAATGGGAAAATTATGCTTTTTTTAAAAAATCTACTTCTTTGTAGACAACTTTAAGTTAGTTCCCAAGATCAGGGAATATATATTAGTGGAAAACAACCTTCAAGCACATCTAGTCCAACAGATGAAGAAATGGAGGTCTTCAAAGGTTATTTGATATCCCCAGTACCATACATATAGTAAACAGCAGATCTAGGATTCATACTCAGATTGACTCCAACGTGAGCTCTCCTTCCCATGTGATATTGAATCCAAAGAAGTATTAATCATTTGGGGCACAAAAATACTTTAGGTCACCATTTAGCATGCATTTTTAAGAAGGGAAAATAATTTTTAGTTTTCTACAAATGCTAGTCAGCCTTATCACAAGATTTATTCTTAATACCTATATAAAACAAATTATATTTGACATGTCTCCTCCCTGAATCCAATGGTCAGACATAAGTAAACTAATTTGCTTTAAGGAAGTTAATCTATAATCTTGTCCAGTGGGTGCATATGCAGCTGTCAAAAACCATTAGTCGGGTGGTCAGATGGTATATTGAAACAAACACTGGACTCAGAGAGAGAGAAACCTCAGTGTACATTACTCCCTTTCCCACACTCTGCCATCCAGTCAGAGGACTTCTCCCTGTTCCTCGGTCATAATATTTCCTTTCCCTTATCCATGCTTGCATGTTGGTCGTTTCTCATATACAGAATGCCCTCCTTCCTCATTTGGGCAGCAGAATCCCTCACTTTTTTAAAGGAGTAGTTTCAGTGAGGGTAATTATATGGCATAGTGAATAAAAGATTGAGCCTGTCAGGAGGACCTGAATTAAAATCTGACCTACTTACTACTTGTAAGTACCTGGGCAAGTCACTTAACCCTAATTGCCTAAAATAAATTTATGTAGCTTCAGAATTAACTCTTATGTAAAACCTTTCCTGGTCCCCCCAATATCTGGTGCCTTTTCTCCCAAACTATCTTGTATTTATTTGTATTCATATATACTTATTGTATATATGTTTAGAACAGAGGCAGCAAGCCATAATGGATAGAGAGCAGGCGCATTAGCTAGAAAGACCTGGATTCAAGTCTTGGCTTTGACATACTGGCCAGGTGACCCTGATCAATTCTCCATGTTTTAGGCAACTTCCTAAAATAAAAAGTTACCTAAGTTCATTGAACAAGAAAGTTCTTCTCTCCCTATACTAGTGAAATCCTAAATCGAGGCATTTTCCAACCTTTTCTATCTATCCATCCAACATCCATTTGTTACCTCTATCTCTGAGCCATCTATTGATATTTCTTCTATTTATGTCTGTCTTTATCTATTGACCTATTTGTATACACACATATGTGTGTATGTGTGTACACTTCTTAATCTTCTCCAGGAGAATGTAAGCTCTTCATAAATAGAAATTGAGTCATTATTTTTTATTAATATTGCATAGTCTAGTGCCAAACACAAAGTAGGCAATTAATAAATGCATGTTACTCAACTGGATCATCATCACGATTCCATCAATGTGTCAAGTATGTGAATTTGAATAATTCACTCAATCTCTCTTATTTTTTATTTCAATGAATTAATTAATCAATTAATAAAAATCATTAAGTATTCACTTAGGGGAGCTAGATGAAAAGAACAATGGGCTTAGAGTCAGAAAAAGTCATGTTCATGAATTCAAATCTGGCCTCAGACATTACTTATGTGACTCATGGCACCTTAACCCTATTTGCCTCAGTTTCTCATCCATAAAATGAGCTGGAGAAGAAAATGTCAAACCACTCCTGTATCTTTGCCAAGAAAATCCCAAATAGGATCATGAAGAGATGGTCGTGACTAAAAAATGACTTAAAACAAATGACTTATGCACTTAAGACAAATTTAAACAGTCTCTGTCCTGAAAGAATATAATTTTATATGGAGCAATAACGTGCTTTTTGAGAGGATTTAAAAAAATTTGGCCTTTTTTCATATCCCCAGCCCTTAATACAGTGTCTGGAACATAGTAGATATTTAATAAATGTTTGTTGCCTGGCTTATTTTAAATGAACAATTATAAGGGATCTCAAAGTCCATCTAATTTAACCTCATCTTCCTCTCTGATTTCTTTTTTCATCTCCTATATCCAGGTAAGAAGTTTCATTAATTCTGTCCTAAGCAAATTACTCATAACTGTTCTTTCTTATCCATTCCCACTGCCACTATCCCTGTTTCCCCCATATTATCTCATTTCTAAATCATTTGTTAGAGACTCATAGTGGAAGGGGAGCAGCTAGATGGCACAGTGGATAGAGCACTGACCTTGAAGTCAGGAGGACCTGAGTTAAAATCCAGCCTCAGATACGTAACACTTACTAGCTGTGGGATGCTGGGCAAGTCATTTAACCCTAATTGTCTAGTAGGTATGATTTTTGATCTTTGCTCTCTTTGATCTCTTTCCCACTCCAAGTTTAAACAAGTTAGCCCTCTAACCAATTAATTGTGCCATACGAAATTTACATGAGTCTTAGGGCTGCTTTAGTGAGTCAGAAAATAAAAATAATAACACTAAAAATGGACTTGGCCTTCCAGTCATTTTGAACTAACTTTGCTCCTGATACATATATATATATATGAGTGTATATATGTATATATATATATGTGTGTATATATATATATAGTCTCATAGTCTCTATACATATACATATACCTGTTGTCTTGAGATGAGTGAAAACAAATAAATTATAAATACATAAATACATATATATACTATATATATACACATATATTTGGAGATGGTATCATTCATATAGCAAGAGTAAGGGACAACTGACTGATTCTCATACCCTGATGATATCCACAAAATATGAAGAGATCATAGTGAAAATACTCACTCTTTTTATTGCTTTTCTTTGGCAAATTTATGGGAGGAAACAGAGCAGTATTCTTATGTGGTAAGACTACAATTTGCATCATTGGAGAGAATGTTCACATGCATGAGATCATAAAACCACTGGAATATTGGAGAAAATCCATTTTCTACTTTATATTACATATTGTTCTCTTGACTTTTTTGTTTTATGACCAATTGTTCTGGAGTGGTAGAGAGACACAGCTGCAAAATAGACTTTGAAGGACATTAAGGCTTTTTTCTCAAGTAAATTGAAATGGAAAATGAAATCATAATCTACATAAATCAGTCATAATAAAACTGTTTTTGAAAAGTAGGAGGGAAATAGGGACTGAATCATCTGGCTTACTTATCTGCAGCCTGTGATGAACAATTCTAAGTCTCATCTTAGTCATTTTTAAGTAGTGGGAAAAGTGTTTCAATCTGTTGTCATTCAGTTGTGTCTATTTGTGACCTCATTTGTAGTTTTCTTGACAAAGATAATGGAGTGATTTGCCATTTCCTTCTTTGGTTCACTTTTACAAATGAAGAAACTGAGGCAAGATAAGGTTAAGTAACTTACCTAGGTCACATGTCTAGTAATTGTCTGAAATTAGATTTGAACTCTTCCTGACTCCAGGTCTGATGGCCTATGTACCATACCACTTAGCTACTCAAAAACAATCTATACAGGAATAGAAATAAGTTTAAAAATAAAAACAAGAACTCACAATTTTCTAGTAGGTGCCATAAGAGGCAGCTATGTGGTATTGTCCAAGGCTTCTTAGTTTTTCTTGAAACCCTTTTTTGCCCAAGAAATTTTTGCATGACACTGGATATTATATATACATATATATATGTATATTTATATATATGATTTCTATGATTTTAAAACAATAGGTTATCTTGTATCATCAGGGTTAAAAATATTTATTGGTTAATTCAATTATTTGGTTAACCTTTTTGTGTCATGGACTCCTCAGGCAACCTGTAACTGTCCTCAGAATGATGTTTTTCAATGCATCAAATAAACAAAAGAAACCAAGGTTAGTTTAAAAAAAAAAAAGACATCATTTGTTTTTTTATATCCAAGTTCATGATTCCTCTGAAATATGTCCATGTCTGTGGATCACAGCTTAAGAACTGTTGAAGTGAGTGGGAGTTTAGCCTATAAGCAGTATTTATTTCAAAAATGTCTAGTGTATCTTCTGTTATATGTATATGAGATATTTGAGAAATTATATAATTTAAATATGCGGCAATCAGTCTTTGCAGAGATTTGTCTAATATTGCTTCTATGTGGATTGAAGAATATAATATTAATGGTTGAATTATGTATACAGAAATGTAAGTTTCTTGAAGTTCTGTTTTTGTCTTTATAATCAGTCAAACACAAAGAAAGGGCTTACAAAATGTTTTTACTTGACCTTTTGTGTCATTAATGCCAAGAATTCTAATAAAAGATGATAAATTAGGAATCTTTTGTTTCAAAGTATCCAGTTGGACTAACTTTAAAGGTTTTTATAACATTGATTTATATTTACTCCAATATTATGAAGTCCAGATTTGTCTGGGCTTTCCTGAATAGGAATAGCCCCAGCCAATGAACTCATTGAGAGCATTAACATCATTAAGAAAGATATGTTACCAAAAGAAGGATGAAAAACAGCCCATCTCATCAGAGCTTAAGTTCTACTAAGTATAGAGAGTAGAGAGAGTTATTAGACAGCAAAAGACACACATGAATATGTACACATAGAGAGAGTAATTTGAAAGGAAGGCAGAAAGCAACAACAACCAAGTGAATCAAGAAAGTCGGGTCAATTGAAGCTTGAAGGAACTAAGGATTCTAACAGGTGGAGATGGAGCCAAATTAGGGAAAGAGCAAAGAGGCTAATTTGACTGGGTATGGAGTATATGAAGGGGAGTAAAGTATAATAACCCTAGAAAGAGGCTAGGGACACATAGGGAGACACTAAAGTTTATTAAATCGGGAGGGACATATTCCTTGTAAGCTACATCATGGTACAATGAAAAGAGCACTAGTTCCAGAATCACAGGACCTTGGGTTCAAATCCTCTCTTTGACTCTGGAGCAAGTCATTCAACATCCCTACAATCATGTAGTAAGCATTGAAAAATGCAGATGGTGCCTTCCAGCTTTAAATCTATAATCCTAAAATCAGTTGAAGGGTAATACAATCCAGTGGAATCTGGGGAATACTTTTAAAACTGTGCTGTTGTTTTTTTCTTTTCTTTTTCTCTACAGGAGCTAGTTCATGTGTTACTTATCTTTTTTTCTTACAATGTCATTCATCCAATACATAGAAATGAAATTGTTATCCTCTGGAAGGCCTAAAGGCACATTTATCAAATGGATTTAGCTTGTCCAGAGAACAAGCCAATGCTCATTAATTGAGAAAAAGCAGATTTGTTTCAGCCTGAATTCTTGGGTACTGATTTTTTTAAACTTTGAAAGGCAAACCTGATCTCTGTTGTAGAGATGCCATAATGATGTTAAAGTAATGAGTAAACAATTTTATTTTTTTAACTCAATTGGAAGGAGTCCTCAGAGAGCCATGTGGTCACATGGTACCCAGAAACCTATAACACTAGAAGACAAGCTGCTCCTGATCTTTCAAAAGCCATTTTAACTTGTTATAGGTCTCCATTTGCCATGTGATGTGCAATAACCTGCTTTTGCCATCTGCTCAGTTGCCCTTAGCAACAGAAAAGCATGTGACAGCCAGACTGGTGGGATGCTTCCAGCCTGCAACTAGAGGGATATAAGCAAAATGAAAGAGACAGAAATATTGATCCAGGCAGCTAGCATTTGATAATACATTGCAACAATAATGCAGATTCCAAATTCTAAGGCAAGAAGGAGAAAGAGCAACTTAAAAAAAAGAAGAAGAAAAACAATGATTCTTTTGAAAGAAAGGGAGCAACTTCACAAGCTGAGGGTTTGGCAGTGAAAGTCATCAATAATAGCCTTTGAAATGCTGGTAGACAAGGCCTATAGTAAGTTTCCTACAAGAGATATGATTGTTTGTTCTTTTGTCTTGATCTTCTTAATAGTTTATTATAAATGGACTGAGCCTATTCAAAGATGTTCAGCTGACCAGCATGTGAAAGTAAAGGAGAGAATCAATCTCATTTCCTGAAAAAGTTTCCTATATAGGAAAACTAAGGAAACTAACCCTTGCTATTCATAAAATCTCCTGTTAAGCAAGGTCTTGAAGAAAGGACAAGAAACCAATTTTTAAGGAAAAGCTTTACATTATTGTTGAATAGGGATGTTATGACTAAGCAGAAAATTGATTATATTTGCATGATAATTGTATATAGGGAAATTTTTATTTTTTCATAACATTTTTGGTTTTTATATCATCTGCATTTCCAAACATATCAGTCCCCTCTTCTCTCCTTAGTGAATGATCCTGAATAATCAAAAATAAGAGAGAGAAAGAGAGAAACAGAAGGGAGGGGGGGACAAAGAGGGAGGGTTAGAGAATCCAAGTCTAGTAAGGGTTGTAAGAGACAGATGGTCAGACTGACAGAGACAGAGATAAAGAAAAATAGATATAGAAAACAGAAAAATTAATCACCAGAGCAACTTAATTTGACAATATATATGCAGTGGCAAAAACACATTTTATTTATTTACTTTTTTGGCAAAATAATTGGCAAATTAATTGGCAAAAATTGGCAAAATAAGTAACTTGCTCAGAGTAACACAGCTAGGAAGTATTAAATGTCTGAGACCAGATTTAAACTGAGATTACCTGATCCCAGAGCTGATGCGTTATCCATTGTACCATCGAACTACCCTAAGAAATACCTTTTAAAGAATGGTAAATATTAAAAGTCCATAGAGCTAGGCAATGGACTTATGATTTCCTTCATATGGGACATCTCAGGTAAGGAAACTCTTATCAATGCAAATCAACACTTTTACTGTTACTTAAATTTTGGTACATTAAATTCACTAGTTCACTAAATGCTCAAGTGACTTGCTCAGTCACATGTCAGGAAGAGAAAATGGGAAATAGTATTATGTAGAAAAGAGTTGGACAAAAAAGTAGGAAGGCTTTGGGGCAAGTCCTACCTCTGACAGAAGGTCTATAGGAAAATTTTTAAAAATCTAATACTTCATTTATTGAAATTACAAAATTGTAGCCATATAAATATGACCACAAAGGCCCAATTTTGGACAGTTCAGAATAAACCCACTTTCCTTATTAAATTTGTCAGTGAAGTATAAAAATTCGTGTGTGTGTGTGTGTGTGTGTGTGTGTGTGTGTGTGTGTGTGTGTGTTTGGTTGTTCTGATAGTTTTTTTAATCTTTTAGTCTATCTTTTTAATTCAGTCCCTGTCTCCATCTATCTCTCTTTCTCCATCTTTCTCTGTGTGTGTGTGTGTATCTCTGTCTCTGTCTCTGTCTCTCCCTTTCTCTCTCTCTGTGAGTGTGTATGCATTTGTGTGTGTATCTATATCTATTTATATACACACATATATACATATATGTATACCTATACAAACATATACATATATATATATGTGTGTGTGTGTACATACACATACCTATACACTTATATATACACACACTCACCCAAATATAATCATACATATTTGTAGGTGTATATATCAACTTCTAAATCCAAAAAGATAAAAGATTTATACCCTCAACTATTTATTAATCTTTATGCAATTCAAATCAAATGCCCTCCAAATATTACTTTGCATTTTGCAGTGACTCATCTGTGTATATATTCTTTCTTACTAAGACTATATAAGCTTCTTGTGAGCAAACAATGTTTCATGTTTATATATCTAGAGCCCAGCATGTTGCTTAGTACATTGTTCTTCAGTCTTTCAGTCATGCTCAACGTTTTATGATTCCACTTCATGGTCCACTTCATGGACCACAGCACACCAATACTTTTTATGAAGTTTTCATAGCAAAGGTATTGAAATGATTTGCCATTTCCTTCTCTAATTGATTAAGGCAAACAGAGTTTATATGATTTGCCCAATAAGTGTTTTAGGTCATGTTTGAACTCACTGATTCTAAATTCAGTCTCTATTCATTGATAGTTAGCTTCCTCTACTTGGTACATATCAATAGGTTAATAACTATTATCTAACAAACCTATATTAAATATCTCTTATGTACAAGGTACAAAGATAGGCACTAAAGATAACAAAGCAAAGATAAAATCATCTCTGTCCTCAAGGAACTTCCATTCTCCTAGGAGGATACATCTACACACAAGTAAGAAAATTCAAAGTACAAAATACAAATGTGTTTCTTGGCTTTTAACCCTGTTGTTAGATCACAATCCCCCACTGCTGTAGTTGTAGCTTCCATGGACCCTATTCCCCTGTGAATTTGTGCACTTAATTAATATAAACAATCATTACAGAGAATTGTGAATATCAAACTCAACTTGTTTCTAACATCAAACATCACCATGGTGAAATGCATTAATTATCCCCTCTCTCCACATTTCAAAGTTTGCCCCAGACATATCTTTATTTTCTCATAGTATTGAATTATTTTATAAAAAAATAGTTTCTAGCTAATCGATGCATTTTTGCTGTTTATATCACTCTGAAGATTAAACTTCCAGGGGAGGGAAGAAAAGGGAGAAGGGCAGGTAGGTGGCAGTTAGGTGGCACCTAGGCCGAGCAGTGGATAGAGCACCAGCCCTGAAGTCAGGAGGACCTGAGTTCAAATCTGGTCTCAGACACTTAGCACTTCCTAGCTGTGTGACCCTGGACAAGTCACTTAACCCCAATTGCCTCAGCCACCCCCCCAAAAAAAGATTAAGCTTCCCTTTGCAAGAGATACAGGAACTTTCCATCATGATGGCAAAAAATGTCACACAAAAGTAATCATCTCTGTCTCTTCTGTTCAGTACTGCTAAATGTCTCCTTGAAGCATGGAATACATACATACATATGTGTATATGAGTGTCTGCATATATGTGTATATATATGTGTGTGTGTGTGTGTATAAATAAATAAATATAAACATACACACACACAAACACAACACAAAGAGAGAGAGAGTGATTAAAGAGAGATGGAGACAGAGATTGAATCAAAAAGAAAGAGAAACAGACTAAAAGATGAAGCAAATGCTTCAAGACGATTGATCCAGGTACTAACTTTCTGAGAGGTGATAAAGAGAAAATACAGTATTTTCTTTCATTAATAATGAAATACCTAGCAAATAATAGAATGAATACCTATCAAATAACAGATGTGTAATAATTTTTTTAAAATTAATTAATCTATAGATCAGGAAGAGTCTATAAGGAGAGGGGACAGCATAAGGACTATTTTAGGGTTTCGGAGAAAAGTGAAAGAAATTTACTTACTAAAACAAACAAGCTGGGAAGAAGTTCAGGGGGCTTGAGGTTGGCAGATGCTGAATGCATGGTGAGGGAAAGGGATGTTTAGTCAATAAGCCGGCTGAGGTCAGAGAAGATGAGTGGATAAGAGAAAACAGTGAGTACATTAAGGTCAGCAGCAACAGTTAAGCCCTCACCCAGAGGACAAATTGCCACAAGAGACTAGATTTTCAAGTAGCACCTTATAATGGTATGATTCATTCCTTTTCTGAGAGTATGCAGGCATAGTATTAATTTTACTCAGCCAATGTGCATGCTCATGAACTGACAGCCCATGTGAGGAGGCTGGAACCCACTAATCAGTCAATAAGTATTAAATACTTAACTATATATAAGGTATTGTAGTAGGTGCTGGGAATATAAAGAAAATCAAAGACAGTTTCTGCTTTCTAAGAACTTAAAACTAATGGGGAAAGACATGATTTAAATAAAAAGGTGCATACAAGATACAAAGTCAACAGTTGACATTCCAAGAAGGGAAGGGTCTAACATCTATAGATTAACTGGTAAAGGTGTCCTGCAGAAAGTGATATTTGAACTGAGTCTTGAATAAAAGGTGGGAAACTAAGAGATAGATATGAGAAGGGAACTATTCATGCCTGAGCTAAATCTAGTAAAAAGATATGGCTGTGGGAGACTGAATGCTGATATGCAAGAAACAGTAAGCAGACTGATATAGCTACAGTGCCTTGAGGGAAAAATATATAAGCACACTGGAGAGATTCGAAGAGGTTATTTGGTGAACTTAATCCCAGGAAGCCTTACGAAAACTCTGACACAACCATTTTCTTTGCTCTCCAGCAACTCGATGAAGATTGAATGTGAGACTTTATTGAGTAGGGTACTAGTGATGGCAAAGTCAGTACATGAGATAAAACACTTGACCAGGGGATCAGGAAGCTCTGAGTTCCAATTGTGTGGGACGAGTGCTAGACGCCCTTCTCCAAATCAGAGACATCTTCAGGTACAAAGAGAAAGCACTTATTTAGTCCCTGCAGGGAGAGGCCCAGACACGCCTGGGAGGCATCTCAGCTCCCAACATGTGCTTGACTTGACAAGTCCAAAACAGGAAAGCTGGTTAAATAGCAAAAGATGCAAGCCTTTTCATTGGATAGACTAAAAAGGAAGTAATCTTTGTTGACCAATAGTCACCAGTTGTCTACTTCCTGTAGCTCACATCACTTCCTGTCACTTCCTGAAACTGACCTAGGGTTTGATCTTTAGAGACCTCGAGGCCTTGAAATCATGTGACTTCCTGTAGTCTGCATTCCCTGGGAATAGGGATCATGTGACTTAGGCCTCAGATCTGATTTACTCTATCTCATAGACTTGCAAAAACTTCATGGTCTCACTCAAAACCCAGCTCAGTCACTTACAGATTGTATGATCCTGGGCAAATTAACTAATCTCTGAGTCTCAGTTTCCTCATCTGTAAAATAGGGATAAAGTGCTATAGAGATGCTAGCTATTATTATTCATCATGGGTTGGAGTAGCTGCCTTACAAGCCACCTTCTTTAAGACAGAAAATACCCAAGGCACTCCAATTAGTAGTCCTTTTCTAAAGGGAAAGGGATTGTCCTTCCCTCTCTCTATATAGTGACCTCTTAGGTCGGAAAACCAAAATCAAATCCAGTTTTAAAGAGTTAGTCATTCTCAAGTATTTTAGTATAATTAACATGTAGTGGACTTCCCGCCATCTAGGGGAGGGGTGGAGAGTAGGGGGGAAAAATTTTAACAGAAAGCTTTGTAAGGGTCAATGCTGGGGAACTACCCATACATATGTTATGCAAATAAAAAGCTTTAATTTAAAAAAAATAAAGTAAAAAAGTTAGTCAGGGGCAGCTGGGTGGCACAGTGGATAGAGCACCAGCCCTGAAGTCAGGAGGACCTGAGTTCAAATCTGATCTCAGACACTTAATATTCCTTAGCTGTTTGACCCTGGGCAAGTCACTTAACCCCAACTGCCTCAGTAAAAAGGAAAAAAAAAAAAGTTAGTCTTTTATCTATAATTTAAGGGAGTTGAGTTCAATGGCCTCTAGAGAATCTTCCAGATTACCAATAGTTTTCATGGAAGAAACTGTTTACCTAGATGCATTAATGATAGTAGGAGTGAACTCAGGTCTGGGAAGAAAGGAAATCTAATCACCTGGGGTTGTCTCTGTAGGTGCTCCCTACACCTTTCCCCCAGTAAACTTTAAGCTTTTTGAAATCCTGGACTATTTCACTTTTGTCTTTATGTTCCAGTGCTTAGCATAGAGTCTGGTACATAGGTATTACTAAGTAAATATTCATTTAATTGAATTAAATTGAACCTTTTTATTCTAATCCATCAAGTACTAGAAGTACTAGTCACAGAGCTAGTAAATATCTGAGACCAGATTTGAATTCAGTAGGATAAGTCTTTATGACTTCAATCCCAGCACTCATCCACTGTGCCACCTACTTGCCCCAAATTGAATAGGCAATAAGAAAAAAAAATAAAATAAAAAAAGTAAAATATGGAATTAGTCTTGAGAATATGAAGGAATAATTCAAAGTCTATAAACAACTAAGTTAATGACCTGCCTGATGTCATGGTCCTCTTTAAGAATGAAGGACAAACAACAATAATAATGATTTAGCTTCAAGGTATTGAAAACAGTAATCTTTGAGCATCGTTCCATACTTCCAAATGTGTCTCAAACCATATCAAAATGTAATTGGAAAATATTTAACAAAATAAATTAATATAAAATAAAACAGATAATGGATATGGAGTTTTCTAAATTAAATTAACTAATTAAATTTCTAAATTACATGAGCCTACAGAGATCCCTCTACATGACTTAGTAGCCCTCTAAATATTTAACAAAATAAATAAAAATAAAATTTTATAGCCTATACTACACTGAAAGAACTAATCTATTCTGATTTTAGGAGCTAATCAGAGTAAGACCAGGTTAGTATTTGGATGGGACACTATTCCATTTGGATGGAATACTGGGTGTGGTAGGCTTAAAAACAAAACAAAACAAAACTGAGGCACCCAAATGACTCAATGAATAGTCCTGGGCCTGAAGTCAGGAAGACCCAAATTCAAATCCTGCCATTTATTAACTTTGTGACTATGGGCAAGTCATTTTACTTGTTTGGAGAAACATCTTTGGCAAGAAAATCCCATAGACAATAGGGTCCATGGAGTCACAAAGAATTCAATGTGACTAAACAACAACAAATATAGACAGGAATTAATAACTGAATGCCCATAAAACTACGACATAGACTATGGCATCACTGACAAAATCTTTTTCAGATACTTACTAATTAAGTGAATGAACCTAGGCAAGCCTCTTCACTTTTCTGGGCCACATTTTCCTTATCTGTAATATGAAAAGTGTGGGGTTGAACTCACTGTTCTCTATATTCCCTTTTAGCTCCAGATATAAGATCTACACTAAGATTAAGAAGTTCAACTGATGCAAACATCCTAGAAAGCAATTTGGAACTATGCCCAGAGGGCCATAAAACCATGATCCCTTTGATCCAGCAGTGTCTCTGCTAACAAGAAACTGGAAACTGAGTGGATGCCCACAAGTTGGAGAATGGCTGAAAAGGTTAATGTTAATATTAGAGAATATTACTGTTCTGTAAAAAATGGTCAGCAAAATGATTTCAGAGATGCCTGGGGAGACTTACATGAACTGATGCTAAGTGAAGTAAGTAGAACCAAGTGTACATTATACACAGCAACAATAAGATTATGTGATGATCAATTCTGATGAATGTGGCTTTTTTCAACAATGAGATGATTCAGGCCAATTTCAATAGACTTGTCATGAAGAGAGCCATCTGCATCCAGAAAGTAGGTACTGAATGTGGATCACAACATAGTATATTCACCTTGTTTATTGTTCTTTTCTTGCTTTTTTTTTTCATTTTGATCTGATTTTTCTTGTGCAGCATGATAAATGAAAATACATATAGAAGAATTACCCACTTGACATATATTACTTGCTGTCTAAGGGAAGGGAGGGAAAATTTTTGGAACACAAAGTTTTGCAAAGGTGAATGTTGAAAACAATGTTTGCCTTCATTTTGAAAACAAAAAGCTATTATTAAAAAAATTTTTAAAAGAGGTTCAGGTACAACCAACCAGTTACTTAAATGACCAAACAGAATGGAGTTAGTGAATAGACAAATCATAACCTGCCTTACAGAGACTCTCCTGTAGTTTGTTACTTGCTAACATTTATACTACAAGTCACCTTGACCTGTTAGAGGATTATCTGTAAACTCATTCTATGCAGTTTAAGTAGTCATCAATGGGAGAGGACAGAGAAGAACCTGGGCAAGGCCAATAGGTTGAATAGTATATTGAGTATGAGGATTAGTAGAGTCAGGGAAGCCTAAGGTCAAACCCAATTTCAAAGAGTTAGTTTTCATCTAGCAAGCATAGGCATAAATTAAGGGAGTTAGACTCAATGGCTTCTAAAGAATCTTACAGATAGGAATCTATGACTTTATAGTAGTTTTCATGGAAGAAACTGTTTACATAGATGCATTAATGATAGTAAGAGTAAAGTCAGCTCTGGGAAGAAAGGAAATCTAATAATATTTGTGAGAAATAGCATAGAATCTAGGAACTGTTTCAGAGTACAACTGCTTCCTTCTATCTGACTTTTGGTATTAGTATGGTGCACAAAAGACCTGTGGTCTTGTCTTGCAGAAAAGAGAAGAGGTTCTGCTCAAAAAAGAAAAAAAGACATGGCTCTATCCTTTTCCAGTTGTTTATTTCTTTGATGATCAATTTCATGCTGCTTCCACTGCACAATTTTTCACTGGTGGCATGTCACAGCCTATTGATTTGTGTCTCTCCATTGTCCTTTAAGTGATCTGCCAATTAAAGTTTTTGGTGATTATAGTTTTCCACAAGTTTTTCCCATGAAAAATCTCAATGTACAGAAACATGAACTTTTCTTTTTTTTAACACACTTTAGTACTGCTGTCACTACAATAGCAGAAAGGGTCTGCATAGAACTGGAGAATGGATGTTCTCCCTTCTTTCACAGAATCAGGTTAGTAGCATGGATTTAGAATTAGAAATCAGTCAACAGCATGTATTAAGCACTCATTACTTACTAGATGCTATGCTAAATTCTGAGGTGCTAATCTAAATGTTGAAAAGGACTTGGAAGTCATAGGAGTCAACTCCTTTGTTTTACAAATGGGGAAACCAAGACCCACAGAGATTAAGCCACTTGACAGAAAATATCACAAGCAGAAATAAACTCCAGATTCTCTGATTAAATTTAACACTTTTACTTAATTCTATTGGGTCGTGATAGCCTAGGAATGCTTCTCTAGTGGCCAGGCTACTGTTGATGAGCTATATATTGAAGTAGGTAGACCTTCAGAGAGCAGACATTGGTCGTTGCTGGGACTAAACACCATGGCATTATAGAGTTTATCAGTGCTTACAAGGTTACCTCCATGCCAGAAGAAGGCATTGAATAATGACTTTCTTTAGTAGAAAATTATGCATTATTTTTTAAAATTAAAATAAATAGTTCATATTAATTCAATTGGCATTAGACATCTGTTCCTATTCCACAGCCAATAATATAATTGTGGGATAAACTGGCTCAAAATTTGATCCCTTTAAATCAGTTTAAACCAAACATAAAACTAATCTCAAAGTAGGACATTTTCAATTCATATAAATCATCACCAGAGAATCCCACAGGACTATGGATTTTAGTGAGAATTTTTTTAAACTTTTTTTTAATTTAAAACTAAATATAAAATAAGAAAAAAATAGAAAAAGGACAGAAAAGGAAAACAAAACACCATAGCAAACCAAAACAAAACATTGTCATGTGCACAGAAGAAATCAGAAAGTATTCAAAATATATAACAACAAATTTTCATTTCAAGAAAACATATCTAATAATAAAAGAGATTATATATTCATGACTATCTATCTTTTCTTTGTTTCCTTGTAGGTTATTCTTTTGTTCTCTGTTGGACACTTTTCACTTGAGAATTTTTTTTTTCAAATCATATACTTTCATCTCCCAGAAAGGATATTCTTCCTTGGTCCATTTCAAACTGCCTGAGGATGTCCTCTATCCAGCCCACTGCTCATTATTACCTTTATGACACTAAGCAAATCATTGAACCTGTTAGAGGTCAATTTCCTCTTCTGTAAAACTAGAGGGTTCAACAAAGACAAAGACAAAAACTAAAGTCCATTATATTCCAAAACCTTCGTTGCAACACTTTTTGTGCTAGCAAAGTGTATATCCCTTACTCATGGAAGGTTAAAAATTATATTATATGAAAGTCATAGAATATCATGATGCATTAAAAATTACAAATATTAAAACTTCAGCAGAAGAGGAAAATTTGTATGAACTTTTGCAGAGTGAAACAAGAAGAATCCAAAGAAAAATATGCACAATGACCTCAATAATGTAAATAAAAAGATCACTAGAAGGAAGCAAAACTATAAGTAATTCAATGATTCTGAAAAAGAGATAATGAAACACACTTCCCCCATAGAAGAAAGGAGGGAGGATTATAAAGCAGAATAATGTAGAGATAATCAATTGTCAGAGATGATTGTCCCATTTATTTTTATTTAATATTTATTCTTTCAAACAACAGAGGTTTCAATGTGTGAAGGAGATGGAAATCTTCCAGATTTTATGAAGTAAAGTTAAAAAAAAAATCAATGTATTTATTTTATTTTTTTTTCTTTTGCTTAGGCAATTGAGGTTAAGTGACTTGCCCAGGGTCACACAGCTAGGGAATGTTAAGTGTCTGAGACCAGATTTGAAGTCAGGTCCTCCTGACTTCAGGACTGGTGCTCTATCTACTCTGCTACCTAGCTGCCCCTAATGTATTTTTAAATAAAAATAAATAAAAAGTTTGGATTAGATAATATATAATCTCACTTCCAGCTCTAGAGTCCCACGAAGGTTGTCTGGAAATTATGATCATAGTCTCTAAACAAGGACAATTTGGTGGTCAAACAATATGGCAAATTGCAAAAAAAAAAAAAAAAAAAAAGTGTGAATGGGACAGTACTTGAATACATCAGAGAGAAAGAGGTTTACAAAAGAATCAAAAATTTTTTCTTGTTCTTTAGCTGTTTGTCTTGTTTAACTCTTCATGACCTCTTTTGATATTTTCTTGGCAAAGATACTAAAATGGTTTGCTATTTCCTTTTCCAGAGGAAACTGAAAAAACAGGGTTAGGTGACTAACCTAGGGTCACACGATGGGTAAATGTCTGAGGTCAGTTTTAGTCCTCGGAAGAAAAAAAAAAAAAAAAAAAAAAAAGGAATCATCCTGACTTCAAGCCTAGTGCTCTATTCATTGTTCTACCTTGCTGTCCTTTGTTAGTTTTTAATAAGGAAGCCTCATATTCACAAGGACCAGTGTAAACCTTGGGTGGTCAATAAATCAATGAACTCACAAGCTGAGTTATATAGTTAGTTTTTAAATTATGTATATTGTTTTGTCAGACTCATGTTAGCCAAGTCATTGTTCTATTGCTATTTTTAGGATGATAAAACAAACAAAAATAACATATCAACAAATTTGGAATACTGTGGTAAAGCAAATTTTTCTGTATGTTCCAACTGTGTGAATGAGTCTGGCTGCCTCAGTGGAAGGCAGCTATTGTTGAAGTGGGAGCTAGATGTCATCGACCTTGGCAGGATAGCTGCCAAAATATAGAGCACATGGAAATTGCTTGACACAAGATCAGAACAGATGCTTATTGAATGTCAGTCAGCCTGATTTGAATATATTATGACAGTCTTGCCCCAAACACATTACAGGTGGAAAAGTTTCCTAGCAGAGACAGGCAGCCATAGAGCTTAGGAACCATCATGCAGAGCAATTGCTAAAATAATGGAAGATGTTGCTGTTGAATGAAATAGATTTGGAGGGATTGGTCATTTCTTTGGATGGAATATAGAAGCAGAATCTATTGTTTGTACCATGTGGCCAGCCACAGGAAACAGTAACAGACTTGACCCTTAACTAATATGATATCTAGTTAATTGGGATTGAAAAATCAGTCTCCAGGTGTAGTAGCAACTCAGTCAGTTGCTAAGGTTCAGTTGTACGTAATTTTTTCTTAGTTCCAGGGAATTAAAATTATCTATTTAATGCAACAAAGAGTATCTTGTACATAATAGACTTTTTTTTTTTTGCTGAGGCAATTGGGGTTAAGGGACTTGCCCAGGGTCACACAGCTAGAGAATGTTAAGGGTCTGAGACCACATTTGAACTCAGGTCCTCCTGACTTCAGAGCTGGTGCTCTATCCACTGCACCACCTACCTGCCCCACCATAGTAGACTTTTAATAAATATTTGTTGAATTGAGCTGAACTGAAATGTGCCTCCTGACATGGGCAATCTTAAGACCATCTGTCTTCAGTATAGGGAAGACAAAATGAGCCAGTCAGGCAACAAACATTTGCAAAATGTCTATTATGTGCTAGGAACTGTGTTGTGTTGGATATATGAAGAAAAACAGAAACAATTTCTAATCTCAAGGATTGCACAGTCAATGGGAAAGAACATGCAAACACCTACATAAATATAAGAAATTTATAGTGTAAATGGAAAGTAATCTCAGAAGGAAGGTGAGGAAGGGGGGAAGACTTGTGAAGATAGGATTTTGTGAAATTCTCAGGCTGAACTCAAACTCTCTAGCAGGGATTCTTGGGATCTGTGCTTTTTTGAAAATTATAATTATTTTGATAATTGCATTCCAACATAATTGTCTTTTTATAATCCTATGTATTTCATTTTATGCATTTAAAAATTTATTCTTAGATATCCATACACTTTATCAGGTTGGCAAAGGATATGCAACACAAAAAAAGACTAAGAACCTCTACACCATGGTTTTTGACACTGTGGGAATCATTTTGTGAAGAGAAGTGTATGCAGATTTAGCTAGTTCAAGACATGTTTAATTACTGATTTGAGATTTTCCATATTATCAGCACAGAATAGTCATTACTAAAGAGAAGGGGTAAAGGTATTTCTAAAGAATGGAAATAGTCAGACACAATGTAGCCAAGAAAGAAGGTAAAGTTTTTCACAGAAGTGGTCAAGGTAAGTAGAATGGAATATCACAATCAGGCACTTCTAAGAAGATAGGTCAAATAGATTTGTGACTAGCAGGATAGATTGGCATCAAAATATATTAAAAAGTGATAAGGCTGGCTGGAGCCTGTCTACGGTGATTGACAACAGATGGGATTTCTTCTTGAGGGTCAAATTTGACCATCTTTTGATGAGGTTAGATTTTTCTGAACTGCCCTGCCCCATAAAGATATATGATGGGAATGGATTATGGCAGTAACTTTATTTTCCTTGGCTAAAGAATCCTGTAAATCTGTCATGGGAATGAATACTATGTCCTTAAGGCAGAGAAGGGGTTCTCATAGGGCTTGAATGGGCGCCCTATTACTCTCTGAGTCAATGGATAATCACTTTCTGAGTCATCTTTTCAGTATCAGAGCAAGGTGGTATTATAATGGAGCATATTTCCTAAAGTCAAGAAAGTCAGTTTTGGAAAATTGTTGGCCAAAAAAATTGCTTCAAACTTTCTCCTCATTAGTAGATTTCTATGTCCAAAATATTTTCAAGTTTTTCTCTTTTCTTTTTCTTTTTATTTCCTTCTTCCCTCCCTCTTTCCCTCTTTCCCTCCTTTCCTTCCTTCCTTCCTTCTTTCCTTCCTCTCTTTTTGCTTTTTTTGAATAGATGGAGATTATTTATAAACCAAATCCCACCCGAATTGATTGTAATTGGAAGGCTGGCAAATGAGGATCTAGTCCTTAATACATAATTGGATTTGCCCTTCCTAACACATCATATAGAGCATGCCCAGATATCCCCTGCCTGATTCCAATCCCGTAGATGGAGGTTTGATGAGTTACTTCTGACCATGAGAGCTGGAGAAGCTGGCACAGAGTGGTGACAGTCTTGCAGTTGGCTGAAAAAACAGAAGGACTGACGATTCAGAAGAGTCTGAGAAAAGAGCTGAGAATGCATTTAAAGGTTTCTGAAGAAATTAACTCATCAAGTAAGTACTTCTTTGAGCTGTCAAGTGGAAAATGAAGATGGCCACTTTTTTCCTACCAAATTTTCAGATACTGAACATACAGTGTCTTTCTTTTAATTTTATTTCCTGATCTTAGATAGATAAGTGTGCAGGTATGGAAAAGCTCAGAAGACTGATAAGACCAGGAAATCTATCATAAAATTTTGAATGGCAAATGGAGTCCCTACCAGAGTTGACCAAAACAGCAATAGAGAAATCAGACAATGTGCACAGATGGAGGTGGAATTAAAGTCCCCAGAAAATGGCATCAACTTCATGATAAATGTCATCATCACTCATGATGAAGAGGAGTCTCCCAAGAGCTAAAATTAGAAGATGTCATAAGGACTTCAAGAAGGGAGAAAAGAGTGACCTTGGTGAAACATTATCTACATGTATGCTTCATTTTAATTTTCAGTCCTTTCTCTCAAGACATTGTGTATGTATAAGGAAGGGGAGAGCCTTTGGGTTCAGGAAGAATGTTTTATATTAATGTTCTTTCTATTTCTTCTTAATAAGTACCCTTTTCTAATAGCTAGTAAATTTCTATTGGTTAATTGATATGGGATTACCCATTTCAATTTTGCATTTTATAATTATCTCACTGAATCTTTACAAGTAGGAGTTATTATGGTCTTATTTTATAGTTAAGGATATTGATATAGAAAGAGGTTAAAGTGTCTTGCCTAAGATCAAACACCTGGGAAGTTCCCAGAGCAATGATATTAAAAGCCACCATACTTTAAGCTTAGCACTAAAACCCTAGAAGTTTCTCTATGGGAAACCCAATTCATCAATGCAAATATGAATTGAGAGACTGTTCGCACACAGTGACACAAGCAACAAATTAAAATTAAAATCAAACTAATTTCTCATTATCCAACTAATAGACAATGATTAGTTTTATTTTTTATCTGTACATGTTGGTATACCATAAAAACTCCATAGCTATTATGTCATCCTAAGCAAATTACTTTTTGTACAACAATTTTAGATAAACAGATTAATTCACTGTTTCCCTCTTATTTACTAACCTAAACCCTCAATCATTCATACATACATGCATATGCTTATTTATTCAACTTGCCTTTAGACTTTTTACTATTCATTACACTTTTCTAGATTTTAAGAGGAATAAACTTTCTAATAGAACTCTACCCTGAAAGAGCTTACAATCTATTTGAGATGAGAATGGGAAATATTTCAATAACAAAAGATCTCAACAGAACTGCTAAAGTGACTTTTTCTTAGTCTATGTAATTACCCTACTCAATAATTTCCAGGGATCCCCTCTTACCTATAAGATCAGTTACAAATTTTTCTTTTTTGGTTTTTAAAACTCTTTACAACTTGGCCCCAACCTATCCTTCTAGCCTTTTAATATTTCCTCTTCTCTCGCTACTATAGGAAAGACTTTCTTTTGGACAAGAACTTCTGGGAAAACTGGAAAATAGTTTGGTAGAAATTATTTAATACTAATTTTATATCGGCAACAGCTAGATTGCACCATAGTTCATGGGCTAAATATGGAAAGTCTGAGTTCAAAACTAACACACTTCCTAGCTGTGTGATCCTGAGCAAGACAGTTTAACCTCTTTCTGTATGAGTACCCTTAACTGTAAAATGAGGCCATAATAACTCCTACTTCCCAGGACTGTTGTAAAGATCTAGTAAGACAGTTTATAAAATGCAAAAACACTTTTTGGTGCATAGTAGATACTTATTTCCTTTCCTACTTTTTATAATATACATAATAAACTCAAAATGGATATGTTACCTGAATATAAAAGGCCATAGCATTACAAAAAAAAAAAAATAGAAGATAATTAGATCATATACCTTTTATAATTATGGCTAAGGGGAGAATTTTTAACAAAACAGAAGTTATAGGATATATTTTATGACAAAACCCCCAAAGAAGATTATTCATGAATAAAATCAATAAAATACATGATTAGAAATATTTTAGAATGTGAAAATATTTGCATCAAACATTATTAATTATTTCACTTTTGAAAAGTTAATTATTTCATTCCCCCATGCAATTCTTTTAATTTAGTAATTTTTTTCTCCAGTTATACATAAAAACACTTTTTTAAACATTTGTTTTTAAAACTTTAAAGCAAAGTTCCATATTCTCCCCTTCTTCCTCTGTACCTTATCCCACATTGAGAATGAAAATAATTCAATATAAGTTATACATGTGTAGTTATATAAAACATTTCCATAATAGTCATGTTTTGGGGGGAAAAACATAGATTAAAAAAACCCTCAAGAGAAATAAGGTTAAAGAAGTATACTTCAATCAGTATTCAGAGATCATCAGTATTGATAGCATTTTTCATCATTCACAACTGGTCATCCCACCGTATTGCTATTAATTTGTACACAGCACATTTCACTTTACATCAGCTCGTGGAAATCTTTCTGGGTTGTTTTGATATACCTTGCTCATGATTTCTCATAGCATAATAGTATTCCATCATAACCCTCTCCCCAACTGATGGGCATTCTTTCAGTTTCCAATTCTTTGTATCCAGAAAAGAACTGCTATAAATATTTTTTTTGAAATGTAAGTCCTTTTCCTTTTTGTTTTTATCTTTTTTCAGGACACAGACTTAATCATGATTCCTTATTTTCCCCATTCCCTTCCACTTTAAAAGCTTTTTTCTTGCCTCTTTTATGTGTGATTATTTACTCCATTCTATCTCTCCCTTTTCTTTTCTTCCAGTACATTCCTGTCTCACTTCCTAATTTTATTTTTTTAGATATTATCCTCTCACATTCTGCTCACAACTGTGCCCTCTGTCTACATATCTTTTTAACTTCTCTAATAATGAGAAAGTTCTTATGAGTTACAAGTATCATCCTTCCATGTAGAAGTGAAGACAGTTTAACGTTTTTAATTCCCTTGTGAATTCCCTTTGTTCTTTACCTTTTTATGCTTCTTTGGAGTTTTATATTTGAAAGTCAAATTTTCTATTTATCTTTGATCTTTTCAGCAAGAATGCTTGAAAAGTCCTATATTTCATTGAATATCCTATTTTTCCCCCTGAAGTATTACAAACACTTTTGCTTAACAGGTGATTCTTGGCTGTAATCCTAGCCCCTTTGCCCTACAGAATAAAAGATTCCCAAGCCCTCCAGTCCTATCATGTAGAAGCTGCTAAATCTTGTGTTATCTTGACTGTGTGGTTCCTCTATACTTGAATCATGTCTTCCTGGATCTTTGAAATGTTTTCTCCTTGACCTGAAAGCTCTGAAATTTGTCTATTAATATTCCTGAGAGTTTTCATTTCAGAACCTCCTTTAGGAGGTGATAGGTGGATTCTTTCAATTTCTATTTTACCTCCTGGTTCTAGAATATCAGTACAGTTTTCCTTGACAATTTTTTGAAAGATGGTATCTAGGCTCTCTCTCTCTCTCTTTTTTTATTTGTGGCTTTCATGAATAATTTTTAAAGTATCTCTCCTGGATCTATTTTCCAGGTCAGTTGATTTCCAATGAGATATTTCACATTATCTTCTATTTTTTTATTATTTAAGTTTTGTTTTATTGTTTCTTCATTTCTCATAAAGACAATACTTACATTTGCTCAATTCTAATTTCTAATTTTTAAGGAACTATTTTCATCTGAGTTTTTGTACCACCTTTTTCCAAAATGGAAAATTCTACTTTCTTCTTTTAAAGGAATTGTTTTCAGGGCAGCTAGGGGGCACAATGGATAGAACACCAGCCCTAAAGTCAGGGGGACCTGAGTTCAAATCTGGCCTCAGATGCTTAACACTTCCTAGCTGTGTGACCCTGGGTAAGTCACTTAACCCCAATTGTTTCAGCAAAAACAAATAAATGAATTGTTTTCTTTAGTAGATTTTTTTCTCAATTTGTTCAATTTTACTCGAAGGAGTTTTTCTTCAGTGAATTTTTGTGTCTCACTTTCCATTTGGTCAATTCTGCTTTTCAAAGCATTTTTATCATTGGCTTTTTCTACTTCCTTTACTATTTGATCTAATATGTTTTTTAAGGTGTTATTTTCTTCAGTATCTTTTGTGTCCCCTTTACCAAGCTATCGACTTTTTAATTATTGTTTTCTTGAATCAGTCTCATTTATCTTGCCAATTTCTTCTCTACCTCTTTTACTTGAATTTCAAAATCCTTTTTGAGCTCTTCCATGGCCTGAAACCAATTCATATTTTTCTTGGAGTCTTTGGATGTAAGAACTCTGACTTTGTTATCTTCTAAGTGTGTACTTTTAGTCTTCCTTGCTGTTATAGTCATTTTCTAGAATCAGAATAGTTTTCTGTTGTTTTCTCATTTTTCAGCTATTTACTTTACTTTTAACTTTTTATCTAAGTAGGGCTCTGCTTCCAGAATGAAGGGTGCATTGTCCCAAGTTTCAGGGGTTTTGTGAAATTATTTTCAGAGATACTTATAAGGACCTGTATGGTTTTAGTTTTTCCAAGGTGGTATAATCTAGGGAAAGATGTAAAGATACCTCATCAACTCAGTCTACTGCATAGTTCAAAATTTCTAACACTGGTAAAGTCTGCCATATCCAGTAATAGAGATTATAGATTAATGTAGAGATGATACCTATCTCTCAGGATTCTTGTGAGAAGCCAATGAGATAATAATTGCAAAGTGCTTAACAATGTGTCTATCACTGAATAAATGCTATATAAATGTTAGCTATTATTATTAATGTAATATTATCATGGAGCAAGAAATGACAAATATGAGGGATTCAAAGAAGCTGGAGAAAAAATGAAAAAGCAAACCAAGTAGTACTAGGAGAATAATAAATGGACAATAGCTAGATCAGAATATATATTTTTTTAAATCAATAAAGGAAAACAAACTGAACAATACATACATACATGTGTATATATAAATATTTTTGTTTGCTTTTTTTTTCATGCTAAAGAGTTTAATCAGGAGAGGGTAGAAAATGATTGCAACATAAAAACAAAAAATTTTGATATTTTAAAAATTTAAGTAATGAGATTTGTTTAAAAAGACCATTTATCAATGTCCTTTTATTATTTTATAGACTTTAATATTATTAACTTACATCATAATTATCAACAGTTGAAATCTACATGGAATTTTCAAGGTTTGGAGAGAGTTTTGCTTACATTATGTAATTATATCTTTCATTTTTATAAGCTAGTTTAATAGGAGATCATGTCATGGAGCATGGGCCTATAGTTCCCCCAACAACTTCCAAAGATACATGTACTCACAGACATGGTACTGATACCTAAACCAGGTAAAACAAAAACAGAGAAAGAAAATTATAGACCAATCTCCTTAATGAATATTGATGCAAAAATCTTAAATAAAATATTAGCAAAGAGATTACAGAAAATCATTCCTAGAATAATACACCATGACCAAGTAGGATTTATACCAGGAATGCAGGGATGGTTCAATATTAGGAAAACTATTAACATAATTGACTATATTAATAACCAAACTAACAAAAACCATATGATAATTTCAATAGATGCAGAAAAAGCATTTGATAAAATCCAACATCCATTCCTATTAAAAACATTAGAGAGTATAGGAATTAATGG
>JAJPUD010007038.1:0-31148 GCA_023553655.1 Myrmecobius fasciatus
CTTTTTGCTGAGGCAATTGGGGTTAAGTGACTTGCCCAGGGTCACACAGTTAGGCAGTGTTAAGTGTCTGAGAGCAGATTTGAACTCAGGTCCTCCTGACTTCAGGACTGGTGCCCTATCCACTATGCCACTTAGCTGCCTGGAGGTTATATTTTTCATATGGTGTCAGATATTGCTCTATGTTAAGATTTTACCCAATTAACTGGGAACTCCTTGCTTATAAAAGATAATTAAATCAGAACTATATGTGGAAGCCATTATTTTTATTGAACATAATATATCTTTTTTATTATTTTACTTTTAATTTATGGGATAAAACAAGCATTTCCATAACAATATAATAAAAAAGAGTACCCATGAAAATGGAAAAAAAAAAGACTTTATCCAATTGCTTTCTCATTTTCCCAATAGTATTTGCCAAATAGTGATTTTATATGTGAGAAGCTGATGTCTTGGGTTTAACAAACATTAGGTTACTTAATCAGGGTGATGCAGCTAGTGAGTCTCTGAGGCCACATTTCAACTCAGAATCTCCTGATTTAAGAGTTAGTGCTCCATGCACCATGCCACCTAGCTACCCTATTTTATCTCCCTACCCCTTTCCAATCTGTACCCCACACAGCTGTCAAAGAGATATTCCTAGGATTTGTTTGCTTTGGGATATTGCTTACCTAATGTGTTCCACTGATCGATCTCTCCATCTTTTCACCAGTACCATATCATTTTGATAACTGTTTTGTATTATAATTTGAGATCTGAGATCTACTTTTTTCCCCCTTCAGATTCTAGAACTTTTGTTCTAGATAAATTTTGATATTATTTTTTTCTATAAAATAATCCTTTGGAGAAATGTTAATTGCTTATGGGTAGACCAAGCCATTATAATAAAAATCATGATGACCTAACTTGATTTACTTATTTAGTACCATAACCAATCAAACTACTGATTATTTATATGTCTTTATTTGTTGTAAAGATTTCTTTGTACTTCTATAGTTCCTATGCTTGTACTGGCAGGTAGGCTGCCCTGCCCAGTATTCATACATTCTGTGGTAGCTTTAAACGGAGAATTTCACTATCTCTTCCTGCTGGGTTTTATTGGGAATATATAGAAATGCTGGTGATTTATGCGAAATTATTCTACAGCTTGCAACTTTGGAAAATTGTTTCAATTTTTAGGTAATCTTCAAGGATCTTCTAATTAAACCATCATATGATTTGCAAAAAAAAGGAATAATTTTGTTTCTACTTTGCCTGTGCTTATTCCCTTCTTTCCCTCTTGTCTTATTACTATAGCTAGCATTTATAATGCTATATTAAATAGCAATGATGATAATGAACATCTGTTTTACCCCTGATCTTATTGGACAAATTACTGATGTATCCCCATTACTTATAATGTTGATGCTTTGTTTTAGATAAATACTACTTGTTAGATTGAGGAAAAATCCATTTAGTCTTCTGCTTTCTAGTGTTGTTGTGCTTTTAACAAGAATGGATACATGGGTGGGGGCTCATGAGATACAGTTTTGCAGAGAAACCTAGCGCAGTTGTCCCATGGGAAAGTCAACTGTTTGTGCAAATCATGTATGGTAATGGTGGGGTGGGATACAGAGTTTAGAAGTTTGCTACATACAAATATATCACAGTTTCATACAAAGTAATTTCTGGGAAACATGCAGGACCAAGTAGCACTTCAGCCTAGGAGGGAACTAGGAATTCTAGGATGAAGAGTGAGAACATTCTAAAAAGTAGGAGACAACCCCCACAAGGGGACAAAACAAGATTTGGAATGTAGAGTACACAAGTACAGCAGCTAGACCATTTGAGCCAGAATTTAGAGTTCCTGAGTGGGAGTGATATGAGATCAGTCTGGAAAGCTAGATTGGAACCAGATTGTGAAGGGCTTTCAATAGCAAACAGAGGAGTTTGTATTGATCTATAAACATGCTCCTGGAGCTTCTCGATCAGACTAGTGACTTGTTCCAATTTGTATTTTAAGAAGATCTCTTCTGCAGCTGTGTGGGGTATAGATTGGAAAAGGAAAGGGGGATAAAATAGAGGATTATTGCAGTGGATACCGCACAGGAGGGTAGCTAGGTAGCACCAGTGCTGGAATCTGGAGGACCTGAGCTCAAATCTGACCTTTGAGATTTACACCTTGGCAAGTCATTTTACCCTTTTTGCTTCAGTTTCTACATCTGTGAAATGAACTGGAGAAGGAAAGGGCAAACAGTATCTTTGCCAAGAAAACTCCAAATGGGGTCACAAAGAGTTGGACGTGGCTGAAAGAGTTCAACAATAACCATGGAGGAGGAGGTGTAGGTCTGAACTAGGGTAGAAACCCTAGGAGTGAAGAGAACATAGGACATGGAGGGGTGATTTGATGTGAAAAGTAGAGGATAGGGAAGAGTAAAAAAATGACTGAGGCTGCAAGCTTGGATAACTAGATGGTTGGCAGTGTTTTCAGAGCAGCAACACTAGAAAGAGTTAGATGGATTTAGGGGGAGAGAGAATGAGTTCTATTTTAGACATTTTGAGACTGAAATGCCTAGGGAACATCCAGGTAGAAATTTCCAGCGGGGGAACTGGTGATGGCTATCTAGAACTCAGGAGAAAGATGGAGGCTGGATCTATAGATTTGGAAGTCAGCTGCACAGAGGTCATAGTTGAACCTGTGGAGGATGATGAGATAACTAAAGGAGAGAACATAGGAGGGACCAGGATTAGGGCCTAGGCTGTACTGGAGTTAGGGTTGTGGGACACAAAAGATGGTCCCTCAAAGAAGCCTTAGAAGAACCAGTCTGACAGGAAGGAGGAGAACCAGGAAAGAATGGCGAGGGGGAAAAAAAAAAGCACAAAGACAAAAGCAAATCAGAAGGAGAGAATGAATGATGAGGTGAATTTCCTCCTTAGGTGATAAATTGAACCAGTATCCTTGCCATTACTATTATCATTTTTCTTGTTGGCGTCATTTTAGTACATATCCTCTCTCCCAGAGATGTTGCCATGGAGATCTGGTAGATTCAGAAAGCTGGCTTTTATAAGCATTACCCAGAGTCCCCAAAGTCTCTAGGGTTATTGACCCTGGAAGTAGCTTCTATTGAAAAACTAGAATGTTCAGAGAGAGAGGAAGAGAAAATGGGCTGTGAGCAATGCTGCTTCCCCATATTTCTTCTTAGTCAGCAGGAAACAGATGGACACAAAACTGATAGAAAGCAGGCAAAGCAAGTGGAACTGAGACCTCATATTGTGGGGGAGTACCCCTGGAGATGGGAGAAAAGGAGAATGGATATCCTCCAGAGGATGAGCGTGCTTTGTGGTCCAGTTCATGACTGAGGTCAGGAGGTCTAGTTCGTGACTCCCCTCCTCCCTTTTTCTGTAGTCACTGTAGGGAGAAATGCTTCCCTCCCTTCTAAAATCGATCAGAGTTATTATTTATGTATTACAGCAAATGGAAGTGTTTTAAATGCTGTGGATAAGTGCCCTTACCTTGGCAGTCTACTTTCCAAGGGTATCCACATTGCCAGAGCTAGCTCAGCATTTGGGAGGCTCTGAAGGAAAGTGTGGGAGAGGAGAAGTATTAGACTGACCCCCCCAAACTGAAGGTCTATAGAGCCATTGTGCTGTTCTCATGGAAATCTATGAAATCTGGACAGTCTACCAGCACCAACCAAGCCAAGAGACTGAATCACTTCTATCTGAATTGTCTTAGGGAAGAGTCTGAAGATCTCCCGGCAGGATAAAGTACCAGACACTAAGGTCCTTTCTCAAACTAAACTGCCAATCTTTCCAATTGTACCGCAGAGAGTATTGTTCCAGTGCCAAATGTATATTTTATGGAGAACTCACACAGGGCAAGCACTTAGACGATCATCAGAAAAAGTGATACAAGGACACTCTCAAGATCTCTCTTAATAACTTTGGAATTGCTTGTATGATTTAGGGGGGACACTGACTCAGAACTGCTCAGCATGGGGTGCTCTCAGCAGAAAAGATGCTGTGCTCTGTGACAAAAGCAGAATTAAAATAGATCAAAAGAAATGTGAGATGTGCAGAGTTAGAGAATCCACCCCAAATGTTCACATGGACTATTTGTTCCTGAGTCTCCTAGAGTATTCCGAACTCCTATTGATCTGATCAGTCACAGTTGGAACATACCGTAACTCAGTGATGTCATTTTAGTTCTCTTCCAGAATGGACAATAATCAGAATTATTATTTATGTATGCTCCTGAATGAACAAACATCTGCAATAATAAGATTCAATCTTGTTCAATAGTGTTGGACTTTTTGTGACCCTATTTGGGTTTTTTGGCTAAAGATATTAGTTTGTCATTTCCTTCTCCAGCTCATTTGACACATGAGGAAACTGAGGCAAACAGAGTGAAGTGACTTGCCTAGGGTCACACAGCTAATAAGTGTCTGAAACCAGATTTGAACTCAGGATGATAAGTCTTCTTGACTCATCAGGCCTGGTCTTGCATCCACTGTGTCACCTAGCTGCCTTCCTTCCTTTCTAAAGACTTTTACTTCCTTGGACTTCAAGCAAGGCAAAAGAAGAGACTTCTTTACTCCTACCCCCAAAAGCAATAAAGATTTACAGTAGAACATGAAAGAGAGAGAAACATGTGCTTATCCAGGTGAGCCTGAAACTGGAATAGTCAGGCTTGGCTGTCTTGCTCTTTTGCCTTTCTGTTCCCTTTTTCTGGCCACAGGCCACATTATCCTGGAAAATGGGCATCCAGTCATGGAGGCTACTTGTATCCCTGAGTCTGAGAGTCTGAGAGTCTGCGAGTCAGGTACTAACCATCCAGAAGGAGAACACATCTCTAAAAAACTTTAATGAGAGAAGAGTTGGGACCTACAGCTGAAATGCTAAGGCTCCCTTACAAGGAGGAGCCAAGAGATTTGAACCTTGCTACTCTTTATCATAGCTGTGGTTAATAATACATTATTAAGTATTAATAATTATTCAATAATAGCAGTAATAATTGCTCAGGCAGTAAACATAGAGATGAGAAGGAAATCAATGTTTAGCAGCTGCACAAAGGAGAATGATGAATATAATGGGCTCCAAGAGGATTTATTTCTAGAACAAAAATAAACACCGAGGGGAATGAGGGAGAAATTAGGAAGTTGAGCATTCAACCTTCATGAAAGGGCTCTTTTCAGCTCTGGCCTTCTAAAGACAGGAGTTTGGCTATTTCTCAAAGTCTCTGACTCTTTATATCCTCACCTCAGAGCCTGGGGAAATTTACTCTAAATTTAGGTTTGGCTCTTGTCAAGTTATTGTTGTTGTTATTGATGAATCCTTTCAGTTATGTTCAACTCTTCTTGAGAAAAATCCCATTTGGGATTTTCTTGGCAGATATTGGAGCGGTTTACCATTTCCTTCTCCAGCTCATTTGACAGATAAAGAAACTGAGGCAAATAAGGTGAAGTGATTTGTCCAGGGTCACATAACTAATGAGTGTTTGAGGCCAGATTTGAAACTCACCACTTAGCTGCCTTATGTTTAGGAGCTACCCCAAAAGGAATATATGTGCTTGATGTACAATATTATTCAGGCATAGGACAGCTATTTATTTTATCTGCGTAAAAGACACACCTAACGCAATACTCTCACAAAAGTGTATTGAAAAACACTTAAACACCAAACAAAAACATTATTATTATTATTATTATTATTATTATTATTATCTTCTTCCAGGAGGTTGATAATTCCAATATCAAGATATGAAGCAATTATGGGGATGCCAAATTGGTGTTTCCTACTTCATGTTAGCCCTTTGTTGCCTAAACAATTCCCTCCCATCCATGTCTTTTGGAAGTCAGCCAGTTAATCAACATTTATTAAGTGTCTATTTTGTGTCAGGAGCTGTGCTAAATGCTGGGAAAATAAACCCAAAAGAAAGCTCTGCCCTCAAGGATCTTACAATGTAATGGGGAAAAACACTATCCAAAGGAAGATTGCAGGGAAGGTAAATGATGGGAGGGGGAGGGATGGCGGGGAGGGAGGAGTTGGAGACATTTAGGGTGGTTCTAGCTCAGTGAGAAATGAAGAGATGATTGACAGGGCTCCACCCTCCAGCCAGAGGAAGGAAGAGAGGAAGGGCATCTAGAACACAGGTCAGTGAGGAGGTTATGAGGTCTAGGACTAAAATGATCTTAAAGGATTAAAGAGGTTCTTGAGGCACAAATCCATAGGAGTGCCAGGGGGTTGTGAGTGAGAAATGTCTCTGTTTTCCAAGAAGACTTGAAGTATTTTCTGAATATTCCTTTTGCCAATAGTTTTATTCTTATTGAGGAACCTAGAAGTTCTAGACTCCATGAGATTTCTTTCAGGGTTCTAAACCTCCATCTCAAGATTTCAATTCAGTCACTTATATTGAGGAAAAAAGAAAATCAGAAGAGGCAGTCCCAAACCCAAGTTCAGGTTCATGTAGAAAGGACATGTGATTTACACTATGTTCAGAGTCTCCTTGCTGCCAGGGGCTCCAGAGCATGGTTCTGGAGAAAGTTCCTACAAGCCATTCTTGATTGTGGTCCAAGAGAAACAAGCCCTATCACGCCTTTATTTGTTCATTCATGTTTGTGAATCCTTTGTAATTTATATAATCTCTGTAGAGGAGGAAATATATGAAGACCATATTGGATGCTCATATTTTAGATTGAATAGGGATAAAAGGAAGGGATGGAAGGAAATGAACATTTTTCAAGCACCTACTGTGTATTTTATAGACATCTCATTGGAGCCTCTCAACAGACCTTGGGAGGTAAACATAATTATAATGTCCTTATAACAGTTGAGGAAACTGAGGCACATAAGCTTAAATGGCTTGCCCAGCATTACGTAGCTAGTAAATGTCTAAGGGAGGATTTGAACTTAGATTTTCCTGATTCCAGGACCAGTGTTCTAACTATTATGACACTAAGCTTGCCTCTATTATCTTTATACAGAAATAGTCATACCATCTTGTACCATACCCTGTGATATATGGAAGGGTAAACATTTGATCTAAGAGATAGATGGAGGAAAGAAAGCTCCTTCAAGAGACTTCTTGTAGCTTATAGGGTTGTATATTCAAATCCTTTTTTTTTTTTTGCTAAGGCAACTGAGGTTAAGTGACTTGCCCAGAGTCACACAGCTAGGGAATGTTAAGTGTCTGAGACCAGATTTTGAACTCAGGTCCTCTTGATTTCGGGGCTGGTGCTCAAATCCTTTTTAAAAACCTATGGTTAGGGGCAGCTAGGTGGTGCAGTGGTTAGAGCACCAGCCCTGAAGTCAGGAGGACCTGAGTTCAAATCTGGTCTCAGACACTTCCTAGCTGTGTGACCCTGGGCAAGTCACTTAACCCCAATTGCCTCAGCAAAAAGCAAAAACAAAAAAAAAAAAAAAAAAACAAACAAACCTATGGTTATATATCAGATGACTTGCTGTCTTGGGGAGGTAAAGGAAGGGGGGAGGAACACAAAGTTACAAAAATGAATGTATTTCTATTGAAAATTAAAAAAAAAAACAACTCACAACTATAGGTTACAAGCAAAGTCAGAGTTGGAAAAAGGGAGTGTTCAAAGGTATACTTAATATACAGTAAATGATCCGAAAGGTAGTTTCACGATGAAGAATTAAGGAAAAGTTGTCAAAAGAAATGTTCTTTCATCCATCTGATCAATCCTAAACAAATCCTAAAGTCCTATCCCTTTCTTGTGAACTTGAGATCAAATCCTGAGCCTGTTCTAGCAAAAAGGAGCCCTATTATGCATTAAAATGTAAGAAGTGAGGCTAATTGAATGTCACATTTAATCACTTCTTCCTTTTTAAATTTGAACAACTCCCTTGGACTGTATTTAGAAGTGAAGGTGATGGAATATAATAACTAGCATTTGTTAAGTGCCTACTGTACTCACTATAGTACTTAAAGCCCTCTACTGCTAAGAGGGCTTTTCAAATATTTCATTCTCAATTTGATCCTCTAAACAATCCCAGGAGAGAGGTGCTATTATTAGCATCCCCATTTTACAGGTAAGGAAAATGAGCCAGACAGAAGTAATTTGCCCAAGATGACTCAGTTAGTTAGGAAGCTGAATTTGAACTCTGGTCTTCTGGTCTCCATGAAGAATTCTTACCTACTTTGTCTTTGTTTTGTAAAAGTAAAAGATACCAATATCAATTTTTCAAAAGTTTCTCCTGATTGCTACAAATTTCAAGTCTTTGATCTGGCTGCAGCCTATCTTTCCAGGCTTTTTTGAGGACAAAAGTATTTTTTTTTTTTGGTAGTCCAAATAAGGGCCAAAAGGAAACCAGTCCCAGCCCTAAAGGTGCTGATATTCTAATGAGGAAGACTCTGAGTGAGGGGAGTGGTGTCCTGGGAGGAGTGTTTTGATCTGGAAAGTTAAGGGGAAAAAGAGCCGAGCTCCAGAACTGACAGAATTGATGGATAGACCTTTTCCCAAAATGCTGTTCATTTCCTCCAGATTTGGAAATTTGGGGAGGGCCTGGAAGGATGTGTGAGAGTGAGTAGGACTTGGAGATGGCTGGAGATAAGCCTCCTGGTGGGTGGCTTAGGCTAGCTATGGAGAGGGGTAACTATAGGGCACTGTGGATAGAATGCAGGGCCTGAAGCTGCATCCTGAGTTCAAATTCAGCCGCAGACAATTACTAGCTGGGGGGCCCTGGACAAGCCACTTCACCTGTTTGCCTTGTAATGCTCAGGGAGAAACTGAGGCAGTATCACACATGGAAATTAGGTAATGCTTTATTGATGTTAATTGAGAGTTCAGAATCCATAGCTATGGATCAGGACTGGTGGGACTCATGTCTCAAAGCACACAATCCAGGCCAGAGACTGACACAGCCACAGCCCTGTTAGCCGACTGAATACAAAGTACACAGCACTCCATTGAGGAAAGTCATGGATTAATATAGGGTTCCTATAGCTCAAGGAGACAAAGAACTCATGGGAACAGCTGAGCACATCTGGTGTCCAAGGAAACCATAAATTCAGTTCTAGCAGGTAGGGAGTAAGGGATGCCTTGGAAAAGAAGACTACAGATAAGGGGGTGGGGGCTGCTGGGTCGTTTAGATAAGAGGTAGGTTGAGGCTGACCATCTGGAGGTTTCATGATTACTTTGGAATGTGAGTCCAATTATTTCTGAAGGTCAGGAAGTGGGGATTGCTATTCTGGGACAGAGCAATTAAGGGAAACTGAAGCAGCAATCAAGGGAGACTGATACAGCAACTGAGGGAAACTGAGACAGGCACAACAGCCTCAGTTTCCTCATCTGTCAAACGAGCCGGAGAAGGAAATGGCCAGTCCCTCAAGATCTCTGCCAAGAAAACTCCAAATGGGGCAGAGATGATGAAGTGACTGAATTGAGATCTCTTAGAATCAATCAATAAACATTCTAAGTACTTATTATGTGCCAATGGCCAACCACTCCAGTATCTTGTTATTGTCAAGGGCACCCCCATTCCCCCAGCCTGGCAACATCACTTTCCAGTCTCGCTGCCCCCATAGCCAGTTGGCAAGTCTTGTTTCTCCTTGCACTTATCTCTTGAGTCCCCTTCTCCTTCAGACATCGTCCCCACCCTGGTGCAGACCCTGGAGGTCATCGGCCACAAGGACTTCTGTAGTGGCTTGTTGAGGGGGGGATCCCCTGGGTCAAATCTCCCCCACTCTGCCACCAAATACATTTTCTCAAAGCTCGGGTCTGATCACACCATCCTACTCAATAAACTCCAGGGATTTCCATTCCCCAAAAAGGATCAACTAGAAAACCCTCTGGCTTTTAAAGCCCTTCAAGACCTCATTCCTTCTTACTTTTTCAATCTTCTTCTACCTGGATCCCTTTCATTAACCCCCTTTTTTGGCCGTTCTTTGTATGCTCAGCTTTTAGCACAATGCCTGGCACACAGTAAGTGCTTAATAAATGTTTATTGCCTGACTTTTACCCTTACCCCTTTCACCCAAAGAAGCCTCAGATCGCTGGCTCTCTGATTTAGTGACCCACACAGGAGACCTTCCATCTCCTGACTGGTCATCTTAACTGGCTCTGTCCCACATCCGGCCCTCTGGTCCTCGTCTCTGCTCCCCTTTTCCCAGCTGCAATCCCACCTTTGGCAGGGAGCCTTTCCCCCAATTCCCCAAAGTCAGTGATTTTCCCTAGAGCAACGGAGGGATTGCTTTCTGCAATCTGGGGTCTTTTGCATAAAGTCTCCACCAGGAACCTCAAAAGATCAGAGACCTTCTTCTAGCCTTCCTGCTAACCCCAGGCTTTAATTTAGCACCGCGTGTGTTTGTGGACTGCCCCAGAAAACAAACATTTATTAAGAGCCTATTTTGTGCCTAACCCAAAGCTAAGCCCTGCCCTCCAGGGCAACTTGCAAACAATGTAAATGAGAGGTAATCTCAAAATTGTCTCCCTAGAATGGAAGCTCCCGGAAGGCAGGTATTGTTTAATTTTTTTCTTGCCACCGGCCCCGGTTTCATAATGTACCAGGGCTTCAATAAGTGCTTGCTGAATTCATAAAAAGTTGAATGAATTCTAAAGTGACATAAGGTAAAAATCCAGTCAGACACTAGCTGTCCAAGTCACTTAATCCTATTTATCTCAGTTTCCTTATCTGTAAAATGAGAGGAAATGGCTGAAATCACTCCAGTATTTTTGTCCAGAAAGCCCCAAATAGGATCCCTCAGATATGACTGAAAAATGACTCAACAAAAAATAGGGGCTGGATCTGTGTCTTCATCAGTCCCAGGGTAGGGATAAGGAAGCTGCTAGCAAGGAAGAACACCTCCAGCATTTGGAGAACCCCTCAGTGTCCCCCACCAATATATGCCGCAGGGAAGATTTGAACCCGTGTTTTTCTGGCTCTAAGGCGCTCTTCCTCCAAGTTCAGGAAAGGTGTGATTGTAAGATGATCCACTAACGGATGGGAGCTAGAAAGAGCAGACCGGTCAGTCCATAAGCAATTATGAAGTGCTCATTGTATGCTCAGCACTGTACCGAGTAAGTGCAGCCCCTGCCTTCCGAGCGTTTATACTCTTTTTATTTTTATTTTTTAATTTTTTAAGGTGCTTTTATTCTAAGGGGAAAGAGCACATTAAAAGGAACTGAAAAGGGGGATGGAGAATAATGCAGCTGAGGGTGTGAGTGTGTGGGGAGGGTAGAGAAAGTCCTGGAGGAAGCAGGAGACAAGGAGATAAGCATCTTCCCCCTTTGGTTTTTTCCTCTATAGTATTTTATTTTTCCAAATATACACAGATAGCTTTCAGCATTCAACCTCCTCCCTCCCTCTTTTAGCTCCTCCTCCCCAAGACTGGGAGCCATCTGATAGAGGGTAAACTTCTCTCCTGAATGGAGTTTTTCAATCCTAGGGCAAAGCCTGGGGTAGAGGTGGGAGAGGGAGAAGGGGGGAGGAGGAGGGAGAAGGGAGGAAGAGGAGGAGGGAGGAAGAGGAGGGAGAAGGAGGAGGGAGAAGGGAGGAAGGAGGAGGGAGGAGGAGGAGGGAGAAGGGAGTAGGGAGGAGGAGGAAGGAGAAGGGAGGAGGAGGAGGGAGGAGGGAAGGGGCTTCTAAGGTTGGTCTGGAGTTGAAGGGGTTTTGGGGACCAGGATGTGGAAGTGCTGGAGAGCCATGAGTGGAGGAGGTGGAGAGAGGCATAATTGAGGGTACCCATCAGGGGATTTGTTTGGTGGAACCATGTAGTTATATATCAAGGGATTTAGTTTTGTTTTTTAAGTTTGCTTAGTGCAGGGGTAGAAGGAGGGATAGATTAATTTTAAAATATTATTATATGAAAAAAATTAAATCAGATTTTTTTTCTTAAGAATAAGAAACTTCAGAGCTTAGAGGGTCCTTAGTACAGAGGTCAGAGTGGGGAAGGGTGCCCACAACAGGGAATATCAGAAGGGGGGGTTAGAACAGAGAATGTCAGAATTGGGGGGTGCTTAGAACAGGGAGTGTCAGAACTGGGGGGACTTAGAACAGGAAGTGTCAGGAGTGAGGGGGTGCTTAGAACAGGGAATGTCAGAAGTGGGGGTGCTTAGAACAGGGAGTGTCAGAAGTGGGAAATGTCAGGGCTGGAGCTTAGAACAGAATGTTAGAAGTGGGGGTGCTTAGAACAGGGAATGTCAGGGTTGGGAGCTTAGAACAGGGAATGTCAGAAGTGGGGGTGCTTAGAACAGGGAATGTCAGGGCTGGGAGGGATCCTTCATTTTCCACAGGTGAAACAGAAGTGGGGTGATTCAGACACATGCTTAGTGGGAGAGACAGGACTTAGTCCCAACCTCCCAGCTCCCAGCCCAGCAGTCCCTCCAGGGATGCCAGAAGCTCTTCCAGCCCTCCCGGTGTGACTCCTCCTTCCCCACTACTGTCCTTTTGCTCTCCCAGGCCTTGGGGTCTGGATCCCTGCCAGGCCCCTTCCCCCTCAGCCAGGGCCAGCTGCCAGGTGTCCAGAGGTGTCCAGTCTGATCCTTCTATTTCAGAGCAGGTGGGAGTGCTAATCCCTAATCCCTCTGTGTCAGGTGGGCAGGGCTCAGTGGAAGCCTGGGTGGGGAGGGAGAACTAAGACCTGAGAGCTCCCCCCCCCCCCCAAGCTGGGCACCTTCCTCCATCCGTCCCTCAGCCCCCAGAGCTCCTCCCACTCAGAGCAGAAATCTGGCCAGGGTTTTAAGGACAATTAGGGTCTAATTCTGCTTCCCTTTTCTTCACTGAGGGACCAGCCGGAGGGTCACTAAGGCTCCTTCTGGGGCAAAGAGCACCGAACAGAGCATCAGGACACTTGCTCCACATTTGCCACTCACTTGGGGGACCTCTAGTCCTTAGAATACTGCCCGGTATGCCACAAGTGCCTAATAAATGCTTAACTGGCTTGTAAGGCAAGGGATTTGCTCTCAAAGAGTCCTTTGGGCTCTGACCCTTGGGTCCTGAGGACAGCAAGGATTGTCTTCTGAAGAACAGGGGACAGAAATGACCCGCTCTGGGTTCCAGACTGAGTAGAAGTCTTCCTCTTCCCGTCTTGACCCCATCCCCTTATTTCATGTACTGTTCAATGCAAGCACGCCCTCTGGTGGTCAGATCACTTCACTTCCTTTAAAAAAATCTATCCATCTTTATTTTTCTCCTGAATCCCAGTCCCACATCACCTGATAGACAGCTCCTACAGCCATCTTAAACTCAACAAAAGAGAATTAATAATAAACATAATAATATATTAATAATTACCAAGTTAATCTTTAAACAATTAGCAGTGATTTATTAATTATCAATTAAACTAATGCATTAATACTCCCCAAATTATCTGAGCAATAGGTATAGAATCAGAGGATCTGGATTCAAATTCTATCTCCAGTGCTTTTCAGCTTGTGTGATGTGGGGTGAACCAGCTTACCTCTCTGGACCTCAGTTTCCCCATCTGTAAGATAAGGAAATCAAACTAGATGGCCCTTGAAGGTGCTTCCAGTTACAAACATATCATCACCCTATGATCTCTTCCCCTTCCGGGGTTTGAGTCTTCTAACTGGTCTTCGTGAATTCATCCTCTCCCTTCCCAACACTCCCTGGGCCTTTCTCTGACCTCTGTTCTTCTAAGTGGAACCTAGTGTTTCAAATGTAAGATCACTCACAGTATGTCTTTTCTTTTCTTTTTTAAAATTGTCTTTATTTCTTTTCTTTTCTTTTAAATTTTTATTAAAGCTTTTTATTTACAAAACATGCATAGGTCATTTTTTAACACTGACCCTTGCAAAGCTTTCTGTTACAAATTTTTCCCTCCTACCCCCCACTCCTTTCCTTAGATGGCAAGTAATACATGATAAATATGTTAAAATATATATTAAATCCAATATATGTATACATATTTGTATAGTTATCTTGCTGCATGAGAAAAATTGGATCCAAAAAAAAAAGAAAACTGAGAAAGAAAACAAAATGTAAGCAAACATCAACAGAAAGAGTGAAAATGCTATGTTGTGGTCCCCACTCAGTTCCCACAGTCCTCTGGGTGTAGATGGCTTTCTTCATCACTGAACAATTAGAACTGGTTTGAATCACCTCATTGTTGAAGGGAGCCATGTCCATCAGAACTGATCATCACATAATCTTGTTGTTGCCGTCCCTCACAATATTTCATAAGTTTATCAAAGGTTCAGATGGACAAAGCCGTGATTTTTGCAGTAGCAATGTATGACTGTGAGAGCTGGACCACAGGGAAAACTGACAGCACAGAAATGATGCTTTTGTGGTGCCCGAGGAGACTTTTGAGAATCCCTTGGACAGCAAGGAGTGCAAAGCAACCCACATTTAAAGAGCTGGAAGGTCAAATGCTGCAGCTGAAGCTGAAACACTTTGGCCACAGAGTGATAAGATGGGACTCTTTGGAGAAGATTGAAGGCAAGAGGAAAAAGAGGAAAAAGGGGATAGCAGAGGAGGAGATGGATGGATGGATGTTGTCATGGAAACAGTGAACTTGAGCTTGGATAGACAGTGGAGGTTGGAAGGTCCTGGGGTCACAAAGAGTCACACACGCCTGAACAACAACAAAAGCACAGACTGACCCATTTGCCCCCACCCCAGTTTAAGCTCTGGGAAAATGTCCAGCCATTAAGGTTCTTAGCTCCTTTCCAGCTTCACATGACTCAAAAGGAAAACACAGTCATATTATGTTGAAAGCACAGTTTCCGAATGAAATTGGACGAGATGGACCATAAGCCCTTGGCTGCTCTGCTGTTCTGGAAAATGTCTGGAAAATGTTCACCTCCCTTTCTTGTCTTCCATCGGGTTTTCCAGAACGATTAGGAACTTCAGGTTCAAGAATTTCTGTGTTGGAGCAGCTAGGTGGGGTGGGGAGAGAGTCCCGGCCCTGAAGTCAGGAGGACTTGAGTTCAAATCCAGCCTCAGACACTTAACACTTCCTAGCTGTGTGACCCTGGGCAAGTCACTTAACCCCAAATACCACAGCAAAAAATAAAAATAAAAAATTCCTGTGTTGTGCTTTTCACAAGCATTTGTTAAACATCTACAATATGCCGGACACTATGCTGAGTGTTTTTAAAGTATTCTCTTATTTGATCCTCATACCAGCCCTGGAAAGGTGCTATTATGATACCCATTTTACAGTTGAGGAAACTGAGGTAGAGAGAAGTTAAGTCATTTGCTTAGGGGCACATAGCTAGTTAACTATGGCTTTGAACTCAGGACTTTCTCATTTCAGCCCCAGTATTCTATTCACCTATCTGCCTAAAATAATAATAATACAAACAGGGATAATAATAATAGCAGCTAGCATTTATGTGCTGCTTACTTTGCTGCAAGCACTGTGTTAATCTCTTTACAAATATACCATTTGATTTTCACAACACCCATAAGAGATAGGTGCTATTTTACAGGTGAGGAAACTGAGGTAGACATTACTTTCCCAAAATCACACACCTAGTAAGTGTTTAAGGCAGGATTTGAACTCGGGTTTTCCTGATTCTAGGTCCAGCTCCCTACCCACTGCTCCACCAAAGTGCCTAGGGTATCCTTCATAGGATGGCAAGTATGCCATGAGCCATTATCCCAGAGCCAGGCTGCACAGGACTCTAGGGGAACAACTTGAGTGATTTAAGGGTATCTCTTGGATCTCACTACCTGGGTTTCTCCCCACTGTTTGGTGCCAGTGACTGGTGCCTCATCACTGCAATTTCTTATACATCCATTAAATTGAAAATCAATTGGATTTTGTTTGTTTGTTTGCTGAGGAAGTTGGGGTTAAGTGACTTGCCCAGAGTCACACAGCCAGGAAATATTAAGGGTCTGAAGCTGGATTTGAACTCAGGTCTGGCACTCTATCCAGTGTGCCATCTTGCTGCTCCCCTCAATTAAACTTTACAATTCAATGTTGACTTCAAAGAGGTAACAATAAAAGCACAAATATTTTCCCATCATGCTTCCGGGGCATATTCTTTCCTATCTTACCTTGATCTTTGAGGAGACTATATAGCATCAGTCCACCAAGTTCATGTCCAAGGGCAGCAGTGATACAGGATGAGTCTTGTATCAGCTCCTGCTGGGGCGGGTCCTGAAGGTCACTGCCGAAAGGTCATTTCTTTCTCCAGGGGGGATTGATACTGGATGCAAAACCTGGATTCTGTGTCATCAGGAACAAACACTAAGGTAAGCAAAGAATCCAGAACTGTGTTCTCGGGGCCATAAGAACTTCGAGGGGACAAAGTGTTGTCCCTTACAGTATTGTCTTTCACTAGATTTAATCATGGAAGGAGTGCATAGGATGAGAATAAAACAAAGAGAATGATCCAGACCAATAAGGCCTTTGGCGAGATGCCCCAAGTTCTGGTTTGAGAGCCAATCAAAAGACATTTCTTCTGATAACTGGCAATTGGCAGACTAGAACCGAGGTACTCTACAGTCTCTCTATGGCGTGTCCATTCTGCATCATTACTTCTTTCTCAGAAACAAAGTCTTTAGCTTCTCCCACATGGGAAATTTGTACCCACCACGCTTGCTGATGAGCTCTGAACATGTGCGAGCAGTCTCACATTTCAGTAAGGATTTCAGTAAGGAATCAAACTCAAGAGCCTCTCCTCAACCTTTCCACCCCTTCCTCCAGCTAGTCTCAGGCAGGACTCTTCGGGTGTTTGCAAAATCCTACAAACTATTGTTTCTGACCCTGCCCTTGCCACCACTGAGCAAGAAGAGAGTTGGTCCAGCAGGCAGGGAGTGTAACTCTTGCCTTATAAGCTGCAAATCTGCTTTCCATGTGGTCTCTCTCCATCATGTTTACCATAAGTCAGCGGACAGGGTGCTTTAAAAGCAGTCATTTAAAGAAAATAAGCCCTGTAGTTCCTATTATTTTCTTACGATACGAAAAATTTGGGAAGTTACTGTGTCAAGAACCCAAGTTGTTTCAAAATATGATTTTTATACTTCTCCCTCTCAGTGAAAGATTTTGCAGTCCTTGCAAAATCATGGGACAAATATAGAAACACACACAAGGATTATAAGCCTTAAACTGCATCACAAATAGGAGAAAAAGCCTAATAGCACAAGCGATTATGGTCCAGGAGCATTTATATAATATTCACATTAACAGTATTTGAGATAAACTTAGCAAAAAGTAAAACAGCCATCACTTTATAGAATGCTCACGGATGGATGGAGGGGTCCATTGTTTTCTTCATGTTCAATAGGATGACTGACTCCATTATAGGGAAAATAATTGAGATGAATTATCTTTGTGAGCCTTCCATTCCCATGAGTCTATTGTAAACAGTCAGGCTGCCTGATCTTTCTGTTGGAAAAGGAGTGGCTAACTTTAACTTTCCTGATGTAGAACACTCCATTATACAGCTCCGTCTTCTGTTGTGGTTTGAACGATGTTTTCTAGGGAATGAAATTTGGGTCCTTTCCCTTCCTTTTTGGTTTAAATCACTTCTCTGTCCTTTCGCAGAATCAAGGCTTCTGGGAAACACTCACCTTGCCAAAGTTCTCCATATGTAAGCAAGCTAAGGCTTTAATCAGCTATTTGTAATAAATAAATGAACAATTAAGGTCTTCCAGATTTACCATCATGAAGGAACTTTTAGGAAACAACCAAGGTGGTGCAGTAGATAGAGCACCAGCCTTGAAGTCAGGGGGACCTGAGTTCAAATGTGACCTTAGTCACTCAACACTTCCTAGCTGTGGGTCTTTCTTTCTTTCTTTTTTTTTTTTTTTGTTGCTAGGAAATTGTGCAGAAGGTACAAAGGAACTCTGAGAGTTCTGGGAAATAGAATAAGAATGGCAACCAGATTTAGAATAGAAAATGCCTTGAAAATTGGTTGAAGTCATCATCAATCTCTCCTCTTTACCACATGGAACCGTTTAGGAAATGATTCTTCAGGATTTGCCAGCCTTTTAAGAGACTATTGTCCTGTTTGAAGAAGCAAATTGTTAATTTAAATGTTGCCTAAATTTTGGATCTTGCTCAGCTTGTAAAAAAAAATAACTATATACCACTATTGGGCATGAATATTAAAAGCGATTTTAAAAGGAGTGGGGATAAAATGTACAAAATATGTACAAAAATATTTGTAGCAGCTCTCTTCTTAGGGGAGAGAACTGGAAATTGAGAGGCTACCCATTAATTAGGGGGATGGCTGAATGTGGTGTGCGATTGTCATGGAATATTGTTGTTTTGTGGGAAGTGATGAACAGGGTGTTCTGGAGAAAAAAAATCTGGGATGTCCTCCATGAACTCAAACAAAGTGAAATGCGCCGTGTACAAAGTAGTGGCAATGTTTTAGGGTGGCAAGCAGTGAATGACTTTGCTATTCTCAGTGGTATAATGAACCACAATTACTCTGAAGGACTTATGATGAAAAATCTTATTCCAGACCCAGAGAAAAAACTGTGTCTGAATAGAGATTGAATTATATTCTCTCTCTTTTAAAAATAAACAAACTTTATTTAAGTTAAGATTCATTTTTTAAAATGTTGAATTTCTAATTCTCTCTTCCAGTCTCTTTCCCACCTTTAATTAAGAAGGCAAGCAACATAATATCCATTATATATAATTTATATATATATTTTTTGCTTTTTTGCTGAGGCAATTGGGGTTAAGTGACTTGCCCAGGGTCACACATCTAGGAAGTGTCTGAGACCAGATTTGAACTCAGGTCCTCCTGACTTCAGGGCTGATGCTCTAACCACTGTGCAACCTAGCTGCCCCATATCCATTATATTTTGCATTTGATCCTTCTTTTTTTTTAAATCATATATATATATATATATGTATACAATTATCTTGCTGCACAAGAAAAATCAGATCAAAAAGGAAAAAAAATGAGAAAGAAAACAAAATGCAAACAAATAACAGAAAGAGTGAAAATGCTGTGTTGTGGTCCACACTCAGTTCCCACAATCCTCTCTCTAGTTGTAAATAGCTCTCTTCATCACAAGATCATTGGATCATCTGGTGATTGTAGGAAAGAGTCATGTCCATCAGAATTGATCATCATATAGTTTTGTTGTTGCCGTGTACAATGATCTTGTTCTGCTCACTTCTCTCAGCATCACTTCATGCAAGTCTCTCCAGTCCTTTCTAAAATCATCCTGCTGGTCGTCTCTTATAGAACAATAATATATATATATATATATATATATATATATATACACACACATAACATATACACATATTTCTTTATATATATATATTCATCATTTGTCTCTCTTGAGGTGGATAGGATTTTTTTCATCAGGAGTCCTTTGGAATTGTCTTGAATCATTGTATTGAGCAGAGTAGCCAGATTTTTTAAATTGATCATCATTAGAACATTGCACAATGATCTCTCACTTTTTCTCACTTCATTTTAAATCGGTCATATAGGTCTTGCCATGTTTTTTTCTGAAACTATCCCTTTTGTGATTTCTTACAGCACAATAGAAGTCCATCACAATCATATGCCACAATTTGTTCAACCATTCTCCAACTTCCCTCAATTTCCAATTCTTTGTCACCATGTAAAGTACGTCTACAAATATATATATATATTTATATATATATATATATATATATATAAGTAAATTTTTTTTGTAGATAGATCCTTGTCTTTTTCCTTCAATCTCTTTGAGATACAGACCTAATAGTAGTATTCGATGGGTCAAATTTTTATGGCCCTTTGGGCCTAGTTCCAGATTGTTTTCCAGAATGGTTAGAACCAACAGTTCATTAGTGTATTTATTTTTATTCATGCCCTCCAACATTTGTAATTTCTGATAGGTATAAAGTGGTACCTCAGAGTTATAATTTGCCCTTCTTTAATCGAGTGATTTAGAAGTTTTTTTAAATGACTATAGATATGACTATAGATTTTATTTCTTCTTCTGAAACTGCCTGTTTATATCCTTTGACCATTTATTTTTATAAATTTGATTCAGCTCCTTACACATTTGAGAAAGGTCTTTATCAGGAAAACTTATCATTTTTTTTAAAAAAAATCTCATTTCATTATCTATGGTACTTTTTAACAAAATGTAGTTTCCCTCATTCTCTCTTTCATTTAGATCCAGTTTTGCTTATGTTTTGTCTGAGATGGTGATTGTCACCTCTGCCCTCTTCACTCCAACTGAAGCATAATGGATTCTGCTCCAGGCCTTCATTTCAACTCTATGTTTGTCTCTCTATCTTAAGAGTATCTTTTGCACTTAATATATTGTTGGATTCTGGATTTTTTCCCCCTGAGGCAATTGGGGTTAAGTGACTTGCTCAGGGTCACACAGCTAGGAAGTGTCTGAGATCTATCCTGACTTCAGGGCTGGTGCTCTATCCACTGCACCACCTAGCTGGATTCTGGTTTTCAATCCATTCTGCTGTTTCTCTCCTCTGGATTAACTCATCCTATTCACCTTCACATTTATGATCACTAAGTGCATTCCCTTCATCCCATTTTCCTCTGATTATCCTCTCTTATTTTACCCTTTTCTTCCTATTTTTTTGACCAAAGCCACTGTGGAGTAGGGGAGTGCCCTTCTCCCCACTGGGACCACCTGGTTAATGGAGAGGACTGGCTTTCTATTCCTCCTAGGGCTTCTCTTTAAAGACCAGTAGAATACATTCAATCCTTCTTTCCTGTGGGGATGCAGGGCACTTCGAAGGGTTTTTTCTGCAAGTCTTCCAAGGATGGGATGAGATGGTGCTGGAGATAGAGGGCTGCTCCTAGGGCCATGGCAGGGTCTTATTATATAGCTGGAATAAATCCTGTTGTGTGGGCCCTTTTGGAATGGTCAGAGTCCTTGGACACAATCCCTTGCTTAGGCTTCCGACAAAAGGTCCACACGATCTCGGATCACCACCAGACTCACCAGAATTGTTTGATTTTGATTCTGTCCCAAATTCTGAAGCCTGCTCACTCATGAAATGCTAGATACCCCATCTGAAGAGAAAATTATTATTAATGATCACTAAATACTCTTTATCATGCCAGTCTTCCCCCAAACCTTCAGCCCTTAGCCGGTGAGACAGCAGAGAATGGCTGAAGGGATGAACTTTCTGAGCTCCCTCCAGGCCTTGGGGAATCCAGAACTCCTGAGTCAGGCTCACCTTGGGAGGCTGGGGAAACTCACAGAAGAGGGAGACCAGATCAGGAGGCCTGGGGGAATGGAGAGTAGGGAAGAGGACCTAGAAACAGGACAGAGCCCAAATGCCAGTGGTCTGAATGCCCCTCATACGCTGTTTCTGGGCTACCGAGGTGAACCTTGAGAGAAGATCTTGGCCAGTAAGGGAGGAGGACTTAAGTGAACATATTCTACTATCAGAAATCGAAGGTATGGGGAGATTCTCTTGAATAATGGATTTCAGAAAATATAGTAATAGTGTCATGTTCAAAGGGTCAAGGAAAGATCACAGCTAAAAAGGCAGGTGTAAAAGGAACTTCCCAATGGTTCCCAGCACATGCTCTCAAACATTTAAGTGGCTCTATGATCTCCGCCCTTGGCATTACTCCCTGCCCTTAGGGCCATGCCCTCTGACTCGAAGCTCCCTTAAGGAGGTCCCCCAGAGGAGCAATTTCTCCATTTCCCATTAGACTCCATTTGTCAAGATTTCTCTATCAAACCTGTACAGCAGAGGATACCTTCTTCCCATTCCCCACCTTTTCAGCTTCCTTTAGGTCTAGTCATTTTCATTAGAATGAATATAAGCTCCTTGAAGGCAGAGACTCTGCACTTGTAGCTGTAGTTGTATTTCCAATGTTTAGTGTAATGCGGGAAACTTAGTAATTACTGAACAAATGTTGACTGACAAACAGCATGTTTCAACGATGATACAGAGACTGTTGTTATTCCTTTCCTTTTTTAAAAAAAATTTATTTTGTGGGGTTTTTTCTTTTAATTTGTTTCTTCTTTCATAATTGGGAGTAATATGGAAATATGTTTTATATCATAGTGCATGTAGAAGCCATATCAATCTGCCTACTATCTTTGGAATGGGGGAAGGAAGGAAGGCCAGAAAATTTGGAGCTCAAAATCTTGTAAAAATTAATAAAACTGTAAAAAATTTGGAGCTCAAAATCTTGTAAAATGAATAAAAATTTTCTTGACATGTAACTTGATATGTAAAATGTTATTTAAAAATAAATAAATAAATCTTTTTAAAAAAAAGACTACTAAATTTAGAATCCAGGCATAGATAGGGATACCAATGAAAATGCTCAGAGTTGGGAGATGGAAGTGTTGTGCAAGGGACAACAAGGAGGCCAGTATCACTAGATTGTGGAAACTGAATTGGGCAAGGGGAAGCTAATGGCATTATAAGACATCAAGAAATAATAAAGCAAAAGTAAAACAATGAAAAAAAAAGAAGAGACTGTGAAACATCTCATCAACAAAACAACCAATCTAGAGAATTTTTAATAATAGCTTTTTATTTTTCCAAATACATGCAAAGATAGTTTTTTCAACATTCACTCCTGCAAAACTCTGTCTGTATTCCAAATTTTTCTCCCTTTCTTCCTCCCTCCCTCCCCCCAGACAGCACATGTTAAACATGTGCACTTCTTCTAAACATATTTCCATATTTGTCATGATGAACAAGAAAAGTCAGACAAAATTCCTTGTTTTCTTTCACAACATGATTACTGTGCAAATGTTTTGCATGATTATACCTGTATAACCTATGGCTTGTATTCTCAATGCTGGGAGGGGGAAGAAGGGAAGTAAAGAATCTGGAACTCGAAGTTTTTTTTTGTTGTTGTTGTTCTTTTGCTTTTTTGCTGAGGCAACTGGGGTTAAGTGACTTGCCCAGGGCCACACAGCTAGGAAGTATCACCTAGCTGCTCCTCAAACTCAACATTTTAAAATCAAATGTTGAAAACTGTTTTTACATGTAACTGGGGGAAAATAAAAATTTTTTTAAAAGAAAAAATAGTTTTACTGCTTCAGAGTTCCACCAACAATGCACCAATACCCCCACCTTCCCACATTCCCTCCAACATTGATTATTCATATCTTTTGTCATTTTTGCCAATTTGCCAGCAACACCCTCAGAATTATTTTGATTTTTATTTCTTTTATTTATAGCAATTTGGAGTATTCTTCCACATGGTTGTTAATAATTTTAAATTCCTTTTTTTATGATTTGAAATTCTTTTGAGAACTGTTGGCTCATATTCTTGACCACATCTACTAGGGTCTTTATCTCTCTCTTTTTTTTTAATTAAAGCTTTTTATTTGCAAAACATATGCATGGGTAATTTTTCAATACTGACCCTTGTAAAGCCTTCTGTTACCAATTTTTGCCTCCCTTCCCCCCACTCCCTCCCCTAGATGGCAGGTAGTCTAATATATGTTAATTATGTTAAAATATATGACGAATCGAATATAAGTATACGTATTTATATAGTTATCTTGCTGTACAAGAAAAATTGGATCTACAAGAAAATAAACCTGAGAAGGAAAACAAAATACAAGCAAACACTCAGTTCTCACAGTCCTCCCTCTGAGTGTACATGGCTCTCTTCATCACAAGCTCATTGGAACTGGCCTGAATCATCTCATTGTTGAAGAGAGCCACATCCATCAGAACTGATCATCGTATAGTCTTGTTGTTGCCACGTACAATGATCTCCTGCTTCTGTGCATTTTGCTCAGCATCAGTTCATGCAAGTCTCTCCAGGCCTCTCTGAAATCATCCTGCTGGTTGTTTCTTACAGAACAATAATATTCCATGACATTCATATACCATAATTTATTCAGCCATTCTCCAATTGATTTCATTCAGTTTCCAGTTTCTAGCCACTACAAAAAGGGCTGCCACAAACATTCTTGCCCATGTGGGGCCCTTTCCCTCCTTTAAGATCTCTTTGGGATATAAGCCCAATAGAAACACTGCTGGGTCAAAGGGTATGCACAGCCTGATAGCTTTTTGAGCATAGTTCCAAATTGCTCTCCAGAATGGCTGGATCCGTTCACAGCTCCACCAACAATGAATCAGTGTCCCAGCCTTCCCACATCCCCTCCAACATTCATCATTATCTTTTCCTTACATCTTAGCCAATCTGACAGGTGTGTGTAGTGGTATCTCAGAGTCGTCTTAATTTGCATTTCTCTGATCAATAGTGATTTGGAGCACCTTTTCATATGACGAGAAAAAGTTTCAATTTCTTCATCTGAAAATTGTCTGTTCATATCCTTTGGAGGATTTATTGATTGGAGAGTGGCTTGAATTTTTATAAATTTGAGTCAATTTTCTATATATTTTAGAAATGAGGCCTTTATCAGAACCCTTAAATGTACAAATGATTTCCCAATTTATTGCTTCCCTCCTAGTCTTGTCTGCATTAGTTTTGTTTATATAAAAACTTTAACTTAACATAATCAAAATTATCTGGTGTTCAGTTAAGAGTTCCAGATCTTTGGACATAAATTTATTCCATCTCCACAGGTCTGAAAGGTAAATTATCCTATGTTCCTCTAATTTGCTTATAATATCACTCTTATGTCTAAATCATGAACCCATTTAGATCTTATCTTGGTATCTGGTGTGGGTCAAAGCCTAATTTCTTCCACACTAGTTTCCAATTTTCCCAGCAGTTTTTGTCAAATAGTGAGCTCTTATTCCAAAAACTGGGGTCTTTGGGTTTATCAAACATTAAATTGCTATAGTTATTGCCTAGTTTGTCTTGTGATCCTATCCTATGCCACTGATCGACTACTCTATTTCTTAGCCAATATCAAATGGTTTTGATGACTGCTGCTTTATAATATAGTTTCAGATCTGGTACAGCAAGGCCACCATCATCAGCATCTTTTTCATTAATTCCTTTGAAGTTCTTGACCTATTCCAGATGAATTTTGTTATTATTTTTTCTAGATCTGTAAAATAATTTCTTGGGACTTTGATTGCTATGGCACTAAATAAGTCGATTAATTTAGGTAGTATTGTCATTTTCATTATATTTGCTCAGCCTACTGATAAGCACTTGATGTTTTTCCAGTTGATTGGGCCTGATTTTATTTGTGTGGAAAGTGTTTTGTAGTTTAGTTTGGATAGTTCCTGACTTTCCCTTGGCAGATAGATTCCCAAATATTTTATACTATCGAAAGTTATTTTGGATGGAATTTCTCTTTGTATTTCTTGCTGCTGAACTTTGTTGGTAATATACAAAATTGCTGCTGATTTATGTGGATTTATTTTGTATTCTGCAACTTTGCTAAAGTTATGGATTATTTCTAATAGTTTTTAATTGATTCTCTAGGGTTCTCTAGGTATACCATCATATCATCTGCAAAGAGTGATAATTTGGTTTCCTTATGACCTATTCTAATTCCTTTAATAGCTTTTTCTTCTCTTATTGGCTTTATTGCCAAAGCTAATATTTCTAATACAATATTAAATAGTAATGGTAACAGGGGGCAGCCTTGTTCAGTAAATTCCTCTTAAACTCACAGAGACCCTCTGAGGGTCTTCCTCTGGAAGGCAAACTTACTTGGCACTGCTGGGTAGGCATGCACCATTCCTATAACATCCAAATAACTCACTGTAGTATCAGAGTAGAAAAATGAAATCTCTTAATCCCCCATCTTGTTACTTTTATTTAAAATTTTAAAAAATTAATTTAGTTAAATATTTGTATGTAAAAAATAACTAGTTTAATTTTGGGGGGTAGCTAGGTTGTGCAGTGGATAGAGCACCAGCCCTGAAGTCAGGAGGACCTGAGTTCAAATTTGGTCTCAGACACTTAACACTTTCTAGCTGTGTGACCCTAGGCAAGTCACTTAACCCCAATTGCCTCAGCAAAAAAAAAAAAGAAAAAAGTTTAATTTTTTTTGAGTTCCTAATTCTCTTCTTCCTGTTCACCCTTTCCCCCTCCATGAGAAGGCAAACAATTTGATTTTGATTATACATGTGAAGCATATATTTCCTTATTAGTCATGTTGCAAAAGAAAACAATAAAAACAGTTTTAAAAGTGTACTTCAATCTGCATTCAAAGTTTATAATTTTTCCTTCTAAAAGTGATTGGCATTTTTCATAATGGGTCCTTTGGAAGTGCCTTGGATCATTGTCTTGATCAGAGTAGCTAAGTCTTTTACAAATGATTGTCATTATAATGTTGCTGTTACTCAATGTTCTTCTGGTTTACATCAGTTCATGTAAGTCTTCCCAGATTTTTCTGAAACCACTTTTCTCGTCATTTCTTAAAGTACAATAGTATTTCATCACAATCATTTGCCACAGCTTATTCAATCATCCCACAAATGGTGGGTATTTCCTTGATTTCCATTTGTCAAAGAGAGCTGCTATAAGTATTTTTGTACAAATAGGTCCTTTTCCCTTTTCTTTGATCTCTTTGGAATACAGACTTACTAGTGATCTGGATCAAAGGGTATGGCACAGATTTGGGCGTAAGTCCAGATTGTTCTCTAGAATGATTGGAGTAGTTCATAACTTTGCCAACAATGCACTGGTGTCCCAATTCTTCCACATCCTTTCCATCATTTATTCTTTTCCTTTTCTGACATATTAGCCAATCCGACAGGAGTGAGGTAGTGACTCAGTGTTGTTTTAATTTGCATTTTTCTACTCATTAGTAATTTAGAGCATTTTTTAAAAAGTTACTCTTGATAGCTTTGATTTCTTTTTCGGAAAACTGTCTGTTCATGACTATTTATCAAGTGGGGATATATTGCCCCTTTTAAATCCTTATTATTCTTCCTCCTGCCATTGGAAGTCATGTGATCCATCCTCTTCTCCCTCCAACAGGCCTGAGACTGACCATTGATTCAGAAACCCAGGACCTTTCAGACTCACGAGGTAGCCGGCAAGAATAGAAATGTACATCTTTCCAGGATAATTGTTCGGTGAACAGAGTCAGGGAAAGAATCAGCAGAAGAAGCACTTAGAGACTTGAGGTTCAGTTGTGGGGCCAACTGGCAAGTACATGTTTTTAGTGGGATGTGTTTTAGCTGAAGGCCACCATTGCTTCTGGGAATGGGGAACAGTGGGAGAAAAAGTCCCAGCAAGAGCTGGCAGAATTCCCAAAAGTTAAGCTTGAGGGGAAAAGTATGGATTCATCATTGTTCATGAGCACAGTAGTGAAGTGTTGGGTTGACTTACTGAGTGGGGACCTGACCCTTGATTCAGACCTCGATCATTTTACACACACACACACACACACACACACACACATCCCGCAAGGAACAATTGATAAAGACTTGCTGGTTCTGTTCCAGGTAGAAGCCCTTCAGCAAGGAGCTTGAACACATTTCTCAAAGAAAGAGAGATGCCCTTCTCCAATGTCAGCTCCATGGAAGAGGCCCCTGCCCAGTCTCCTTGCACTTTGATTATGGAATGACTGCCATTTCCAAGGATATCTGCTCTTTTCCATTTCTGCTTTCTAGAAAGGGAGGAGGAGGAAGAGGAGAAAAGGAGAAGGAAAAGAAGGAAAAAGAGGAGGAGAAGGAGGAAAAGAAAAAGAGGAGGAGGAGGGGAAGGAGGAGGAGGGAAAAAAAAGGAGGAGGAGAAGAAGGAGGAAGAAGAGGAGGGGAAGGAGGGGAAGGAAGAAGAGAAGGAGAAGGAGAAAAAGAAGGAGGAGGAGAAAAAGAAGGAGAAGAAGGAGGAGGAGGAGAAAGAAAAGGAAGAAAAGGAAAAGGAGGAGAAGGAAGGGAAGGAGGAGGAGAAGGAAGAGAAGGAGAAGAAAATGAAGTGTCAGCAAGATTAATTAGCACATGAACTTAGTCCGGACTTGCATGCAGTGTTCCACATTCATTTCTTTTTCAGTCCTTCAATAACTCCTCCTTTCCCTGCTGGGAAACCCCTAATGCTCACCTTAGTGAGTCCCTGGTCTCCACCCTCTTGTCCCAATTGCTAAATAACTGAAGACTTTCTTCCCACACCTTTGATTTCTGATATGTGTGCCTCTAACAGGTTCTATTTGTTCAGATGCTACTTCCTTCTGGGTTGAGTTGTTATTTAAACATTCACCTGGGTATCCAGGGTCAAAGAGAACATCAGGAGTCAGCATCCCTTCAAGTATAAGACTCTGCCTTCTCTTCCCCTGAGGTTCTTGCTGGCTGGTGGTGAATGGAGCTGTATGAGGTGGGACAAGATATGAAAACAAAGATGAGAAGATAAAGTGTTCTGGTGAGCTAGCAGCTGGGCTGCCCCTTTGTCAGGGCCTTCCTCCCTCTTCTCCCCACTCTTCAGGTCTTTTGATTCTTTAGATCCCAGCTGAGGTTGACCCACCCCTTACTCCAGGAAGGTTTCATGACCAGCCCTGATCCCATGGATTCTCTCCCTTCTGAGAGCTCCTCCAGCCAGGTGAGCCCTAGGATTTCCAAAGGCTGTAGGGGTGTCATAGGGTTTCCTTGAAAGGAACCTTCTCTCTCCAATTCTAGACAAGGAGCTAGACAATCTGCCTGACCAGCCAAGAGTGAGGGATCAAAGGAGGAAGTACCAAGGGCACTTGATGGATATGTTTCTTCATCTGTCAAATGGAAATATGAATGAATAAGCATTTACCTTGTGAAGATAAAATGAGATATTTGTAAAGTGTTTTGCAAATCTTAAAATGCTGTATAAATAATGGCTAATGATGATTCTCCCTCCAGGTGCTATATCTAGCATGAAGGAAAAAGCCTCAGAATTTGGGATGGAATTGGAACCAATGATTAACAGTGAGTTTGAAGGTGGAGGAGGATGGTCCCAGAATATCGGAACCTTCCATATGAAGCCCAAATAAAGGGTTGTGTCCAAGGGCCATGGCCATTTCAGAAGGGTCCGTAGGACAGAGATTCTGCCCTTCCCTCTTAATGGGATATACAATTAACCTTCAGGTCTTCCTCCCTCCCCTAGAGTCTTTCAAGCCCAAGAATCTCCAATTTATTGCAAATTTATTGGATACTTTTTTGCGTCCAACACCATCCCATCCCTGCCTGACCCTGGTTCTGAGAGATTTCATGTTCATCCCTAACACCCCCCCATCCCCAACCCTCTATTTTTGTTTGGGGTCTTTAAGGAAAGGACTGCACCTTGGAAAACATGCTGTGCAGGTGGGATGAGCAGAAAGAAATGTAGTTTTGAGGCTAGAGAAGAGATTTAGGGGTGGGGACTTGATGGCAGTGATGGGAAAGAAGGATGAGAATTTTTGTGTTTAGTTCCAGAGAACAAGATTAAGAAGTTTCAGAGATGAAGATTATTAATTTTTTTATTAAAGCTTTTTATTTGCAAAACATATGCACGGGTAATTTTTCAACACTGACCCTTGCAAAGCTTTCTGCTACAAATTTTTCCCTCCTTCCCCCCACCCCCTTCCCTAAATGATAGGAAGTCTAATACATATTAATTATGTTAAAATACTTGACAGATTGAATATATGTATACGTATTTTTACATTTCCCTTGCTATGCAAGAAAAGTCAAATCTACAAGGAAAAAAAAAACCTGAGAAGGGAAACATAATGCAAGCAAACATCAATAGAGAGCATGAAAAAGTTAGGTTGTGGTCCACATTTCACATCCCTCTCTCGGCGTGTATATGGCTTTCTTCACTGAACAATTGGAACTGGTTTGAAACATCTCATTGTTGAAGAGAACCATGTCCTGATGAAGATTATTTTTTTTAATTTAATTTTTTTGCTGAGGCAATTGAAGTTAAGTGACTTGCCCAGGGTCACATAGCTAGGACGTGTTAAGTGTCTGAGATCATATTTGAACTCAGGTCCTCCTGAATTCAGGGCTGGTGCTCTATCCACTGTGCAACATAGCTGCCCTGAAGATTTTTTTTAAATTAATTTTATTTTATTTTCATAAAGGTCAGCCTTCCCTTTCTTTTTTTTCTCCTTCACTGAGAGGAAGAAAATCAAAATTCCCTATTACAAATATTTGTAAGTCATTCAAAAGAGATTCAATATTGACCGAAAAAATTATGTCTCAGTCTCTGCTCTTGGAATCCATCAGCTTTCTATCTGGAGGTGGGTCCAATGTTTCATCTTGAGTCCTTTGGAACTGTGATTGGTCATTGTGTCAAACTAAGTCTTTCAAAGCTGTTTGTCTTTATAAAATTGTTATAATTAATTGTTCTCCCAGCTCAGTGTGGTTGACTTTGCTTCAGTTCCTACAAATGTCCCAGGTTTCTATGAAATAATCCCTTTCAACATTTCTCATAGCATGATAATCTGTCACATTCATATTCGCTATTCTCCGATTAATGGGTACTGCCTCAGTTTCCAATTATTGGCTATCATAAAGAGAGCTGCTGTAAGTATTATTGCTTACATGAGTTTTTGCTCTTTCTTTAAAGAGAGACAGATTTAAACTTAGTGGAGAGGAAAGGCTTCCTAACAGTGAGAACAGTTCTATAAGGGAGTGGGCTTCATCAGGAGGTAACAAGTTTTACCCTCTCGGCATTCAAGTGAAGTTTGGGTGACCTCTCTTGTCAGGTTTTCTGTAAAGCAGGGGCTTTCAAAAGGGTATTTATGGATTTGTTGTTTTTTAAATTCATTAGCTGGATTTCAATATAATGGGTTTCCCTTGTAATCCAAGTGTTTTATTATATATATATATATATATATATTTTTGCTGAGACAATTTATGTTAAGTGACTTGCCCAGGGTCACACAGCTAGGGAATGTTTAAGTATCTGAGACCACATTTGAACTCAGGTCCTCCTGACTTCAGGACTGGTGCTCTATCCACTGTGCCACCTAATTGTCCCCCTATTCTATACATTTTAAGACATTATTCTGAGAGGGGATACCTAGGACCCCTGCTGTAGAGTATTCCCATGTCAGTAAGGTTTGGAGTAGGTGCCTTATGAGGTCCTTCCAGCCCTGAGATTTGGTGAATCTAAATGCATCTTTTCTGACAGAGGCCATTTCTTTTATAGGTTCAGGATCAGAGCCAGCATTCCCCATTTCAGAAGACATCTTCAAGATCACAAAGAAAAAGAGTGAGTTTTTTTTTTTGTCTGTGTCATTATCTCTAGTCTCAATCAATCCAATTAAAAAGTGGGGTATATGGGGCAGCTAGGTGGCTCATTGGATAGAGTACCAGCCCTGAAGTCAGGAGGACCTGAGTTCAACTATGGTCTCAGATACTTAATATGTCCTAGCTGTGTGACTCTGGGCAAGTCACTTAACCCCAATTGCCTCAGCAAAAAAAAAAAAAA